>JAOXYD010073891.1:0-12547 GCA_028565735.1 Pinacopodium congolense
AAATTTTTTTACATCTAGACATGCATATAAGAACAATTTAATATCTTAGTGTCATGATACATTTAGAAGTTTCAATGGATCTAGACCAAAGTATGGTAATAGGAATGCATATACATCCTTAACTTGTCATTACTGTGGTCAGTTTTGGGCATGTTCAACAAATCTATTATGATCGTTGGAATATTTTGTAAAATGGTTATGATAGATATAAATAACCATCAAGGACCTAAGATAATATTGGTTCCAAAAGTCCATTAAATATTTTTTTTTTAGGTACATTCAAGAACTAAAAGGAAATCACCAACATTGTTGAACCAAGGATGTAAAAATTACAAATAGTAAAGTTGGTGATAAATTATAAAAAGGGAGGTACGCCTTAAATTTAAATTTGCATAGTTCTTCATTTTAAATACAATTTGATATTTTTAAATATTTTATTAAATAAGTAAATAAAATTTATTTAAGTTTTATTAATTGATATTTTGATTCATTGTGACTTGGATTATAAACAGAGTAATTAAATTCTTGAAAATGTGGGAATTTTATATGTTTGCGTATTGCTGACTATCGGTCGACCAACAGGATTAGTTTAGCCGACCGAATGTGCTTTGCAAGTATATTGGTCGACCGATATTAGTTGTTTGATCAATATAATGATCAAAATTCCTGCGATTTTAATTCCTATCTTTTATGTTATTTGCATATAACTTTTGTATATGATATATATTTTCTTGTTTGATTAAATTTGAAGTTTTAACTTATTAGCAATCTTGATTGTACTGCATGAATATAACGTTTAAGCTTCCTGATTTCTTATAGTTGGTATTGGTTGGAGATCTTTGTTAAACGTCACTTTTATATGTTTAAATTCTATATTTTTTTGTGTCCAATAATGTCTTAATATGTTTATTTTAAGTGCTCATTGAAGGCTTAAATTTTTAAAGGATTACATGTGTTGATTTTGCACCTGTAAGCATGTTTTAAAGTCTTTTGTGTATATTTTCGATAATCATGTTTTTTGAAAATTTTGATTCCTTTCATTTAGTTTAAAATTTCTTACTTACATATTATTTATAAAAATTGTTTTATTAAGGGGGAGCTTAGAAGTTTTTCTAAAAAGCCTTAATTTTTTAAAAGTTGTAATGCTTTGATAGAAAAGGTTTCAAGATTCATTAAAGTTTTAAAATTTTGATTTCATGCATTTTATGATCTACCATATTGAGTTTTCAATAATTCATGACATGACTTTCAGTCTTTAAACAAATCTTATAATGATACTTTTAAGTATTATTCACATAGTGAGGGGAGCATGGAACTTTATCCAAATTGCATAATTTAGTATTATTTTGATAATCTCTTCCATGAGCTTTTTAAAGTCAAGCATGGATTCATTTGTGGTTAAATGAATTAATATGATTCTTCTCATGCATTTTATTTGTTACATTGAAATTTTGATTGCATGAATTTAGGGGGGAGCCATTGATAGAGCTCTTGATTGGTTGAGACTCTTAAGATATTTTTTAACAATTTTTGTCAACTATAAAAGACTTTTAATTATTATCTTAAACTTGTTTGCATCTTGATGTTGTTATTAATGTTTAGGAGTATCACTTTTAAAAGAGAAATGTGTTGTATTTGAGTACTTGTTGATGATGCATTGCTTCCTTTATTTATTTTGGATGATATTAACAATTGGTATTGTGGTAGTTATTTTTGATGAAATTGATCAGTATCATTCATTGTTTTGCATTGTCTTTATTACAATTGGTATCAACATGTCATTTTTTTAACAACTTTTGATGTCTGTAAACAAGTGGTCTCTTACCTTGAAAAATGTTTTTTCGAGCGATAAGAATAATTGGTATCAAGTTTTTTTTTTATAACAATGAGCATCAAGTTTTTGTTCTCTAGCATTTGATATCATGTTTTTTAACCATTGGTATATACATGTCTCTTTTTTTGGTATATTTGGTTTTAAGTGTGTGATTTTTCAGTTTAATCATTTTTTTACAATAATTGGTATCTATGTTGATGACTATTTGATTGTAGAACTTTTAAATGAGATTTGATTGTCTTTGTCCTTCTTTTGAATGTATATGTTCTTGTATTTTGAAAGATATCTTGGTATGTTTTATTAAAAGGAAGCATTTATTTGAAATATATGTTTAGAAGAGGACTAGTGTATCTTGTTTGTATGCTCCGTGCTTATTGGAATCAAATCTTTATAAAAAGGGGAGAATAGTAGATGTTATATGTATTTGTGACTAATTTTATATTCATATTCAAGTTTTACAACTTTTTGTAATAGGATATATACTTTTTGATGATTACAAAAAGGGGGAGAATGATAGAAGTAATATTAGAAAGGAGTCGCAAATTTTGTGATGTTTGTATGGTTGAGTGGTTTGATTTGTGTGTTACATGCTTCTAATATCACATAGTTTTGTCATCGCAAAAAAGGGGGATATTGTTAAAATAAATGAGGTGCTACCTTATTTTGATGATGATAAAACATCTTTGCTATTGATATTTTTGTTTAAGTGTGTGTAAGGATAGGTTAATTGGAGCATTTGAACAAGAAAAGGTTGATTTCCGAACAAAAGGAGGATTGGTCGACCGAATATGGATTGGTTGATCAAACACCAGTACTGAAGGGAGCATCAGCTAACTGAAGGAAGATCGGTCGACCAAACTCTGGAGATCGGTCAATTGAACGAATGTGTTGAGGAGATCAACTAACTGAATACGAAGATCGGTTATTCAAATTAGTACCGGTCGATCGATTGAAGTTACCGATTGACTAAATGAATGCATTTAGAAGATCGGTCGACCAAACAATGGCTATTAGTCAACTAAATGAACAAATTTAGAAGACCAATCGACCGAACATGGCTTATTAGTCGACAGAAAAAAGCTTAATGGTAATATTGCTCAACAGTTAAAAGATTTGTACAATTGTCAGAAAATATAGACAATAGTCCAAAGAATTAATCATCAAATGAAGAATGTTGGAGGAATGTCCAATGGATAAATTGATCCTGTTACACTATAAATAGAGACTAAGCAAGCCTTGAAAGGGACGACACTATAAATAGAGACTAAGCAAGCCTTGAAAGGGACGACACTGAAGTGTGAAAATACAAGTGATATAAGTGTTGAAAACAAGTTTATATTTTAGTGTCTTTTTTGTGATGTGAGTTTATTCATGTACTTGAATTTGTAAGGTTATTCTTAAGTCTAGAAAAAGGATTTGAGAGATTATTCTTGAGCCTTAAAAAAAAGGAAGAAAGGTTATTCTTGAGCCTTAAAAAAGAAAAAATAGGTTATCCTTGAGCCTAAAGGAGTTTGTAAGTTGTATTAAATTTATCTTTTGCATTACTTAGTTTTATTTTCAATAAGTACAAGTCCAATTCATCTATCTATTACATATTTATTTGTTTAGCTTCGGGAAATTATTTTTATCTTGTTTTTGTGTTTTTCGCTTAAAAATTCTTAGAACCTAATTCACGCCCTCTTAAGTGCCATTTAGGACCAATATTATCCATATTAATATTAATAAGTTAACATATAAAAGGTCAAGTTCAATGTAAGGATAAAGTGAGAAAAAGAGAAAATTTGATCACATAAGTAACAAAGGATAAATTAAATGAGTAAAGTGAAGCATATATGAAAGTCAAAAGATCTTAAAGGGAATTCAAATAAAAAACTAAGAATAAGAAGAAATCAAGTACCTTAAGACGTAACAAATAAGAGTAATATTTCTAAACATCTTATCTTAGTCATTTCAATTAATTAGCAAATTAATCATCGCATAATCATTTAAATGTAAGGCATATTGCAATTACTTTGTCATAATCAAGGGATAAATTTTTTATGGTCTTTAAAAAGTTATCTTAATCATCAAATCACTTTTTAGGAAAATTTTATATTAGTTGTGAATTAAATTTTTTATCAAAGGTTTACATTGTGTCTTTGAAAAGATAGAGAAGTTAAAGTTTTCAATATGATTTTTTAGGGGTTGGACTATCCTTAAGGTTTTGTTTGACTAATCAAACAAAGTGACAAAAACATTTCAAATGTATAGTATGTAACTAGTTTAACCATCGGTTAGTTGATAAGTTAACTAGTGGTCAATCAACTAGTTAGATATAGATGTTCAGATAGCGAAACATCCCTAAAAATTGTCATTACAATAGCTATTTCATGTGTATAACATTTATTTAAGTTATTTTCAGTATAAATAAATGATAATTAATTTATGGAAGACCTTTCATATAATAGACAGTTGCTAATGGTCTTAGGAGGCTAGAGAGTATATTTAAGTGCATATATGCATTACATAAACTATAATAAGCCTTAATTCATTAGTCTGAGTAAGAAAGGGAGTTTTTGAGTTGTATATTGTTTTTTTAGTTTCATAAAAATTCTTGTTATAAACATTGTGAGGGTTCTTATTAACATTGATCTAGATTTATAGAGGGTTACCTTCATTTGTGACAAAAAAAAGATATGTTATAAGGGCTACTCTTTTCTCATAACGAAGATTTCCATTTTATTAATTGAAGAAAGAAGATAGTGAATTATTAACAAGAGTTTATGGAGTGGACGTAAGACAAAGGTTATTTGTTTGAACTACTATAAATCAGTTTTTTCTCTCTTTTCCTACTCTCTTTTCACCCCCTCTCTTGTGTCACTTAGTTACCAATAGACTGTAAGTGTTCAAACCATAAAGTAAACTTAGACAATGATCCTTTGAGGGCATTTTTCCTTTTTTCTAATGTTTCATTTTCACGCAAAAAATCATCCACTTTATAATTATAAATAACCAAACTCTTAAAATATAAAATGTTATGCATTTAACATTTTAAATGGTTATTTTTAATAATGCATATATCCAAGAGTTTTTTATGTATAGTGATATATATTTTAAAAAAATTTAATGAACTTTTTAAATGGTTTTATTAAAGAATCGTGTTTTATGATTGAAGAAGACTTGAGAGTTGAAGTTTTTTAGCTAGTTTATCTAAGGGTTTGAATATACTAGCTAGAAAAAATTTAAAATGTCATATAATGGGTGATTGAAACTAGTTAATCGATGGGCCAACTAATGGTCAGCTACTTAATAGAAAAGTTATGATTAAATAGCCAATGGTTAGAACATTTCTAGACGAATTATATAGATGTTGTTTAATAGATGATACCCTCAATCAAATGTGCTTCGATTAGTTGAAAGTAAGGGATCAACTAATTGATTATTCCAAAAAAACTAGTTATTGAAGTGATTAGTTTGTCTATCTAAAAACTATTTGAATTGGTTTTAAGAATATTTAGAAAATATTTGAATTGTGGAAATCATCTTTAGTATACTATAAAGTTGTTAAGAGCCTGTAGAGGTGAGAGAGTACAATTAGTTTGGCCTATATACCCATTAGGAATTGTTTCTTTTTTCTTATTTTAAATTCTTTCGAGTTCAAGCGCATGAGCCCATCATGACTAATCCCCATTTTATCATTTTGAATTACTTTAAGTTTGACTTTGTGAGCTTATTAGGCCTTGTTACTTTCTTTTTATCTTTCAAACTTTAGGTCCATTAAAATCTTTAAATTTCCTTTTACCCTATAAAAAATTACCCCCAATATCCATTATTTAAATAATCCAAAACCAAAATATTATTTGACCTTAAAGATTAATTAGACTAAATCCAATTAAATTTTAAAGTCTAAGTAGTCTAATTCACCAAAATTCTATCCCAAATTTCAATTTTTAAAGAGTGTTGTTATCTTTTCAAATAAAAAATTTACCATATTTTTATTTATTCTATTAAAAATTTTGTTTTATTCTTTTATTATTAATTTTTTTCAAATTACATTTTTATATATATCAAACTTATCTTTTATAATCAAAATTTAAGATTGTTTGTATTCAAAACTTTATGATAGGATTTTAGGTATCTCTAGTTTTTTTTTCATTAATTCTTAAATAAAATAATAGATTCTTGGACATTCTCTTGCATGATTTAGATTTTATTCTAAATTTTTGACATTTAAGGTTGGGTTAGTTTCATAGTCTCCATATCTTTTTCTTGGATGTTTTTACCCATTCTCAAGTATTATATTTTTCCAATTAATGAGTTATTTCAATAAAATTTTAAGTAAAATTCAAATTTCAGGAGTCACATGTAAAGAAGGACATTTTAACAATAAGTTAGAAGTAAAATGTTAGAGTAGAATGGTGTCATTTTACTCTCCAGAAAAGACATTATTCTGATTCTAAAAAAGGGAGAAAAGCTAAAAGATAAATGGCTTGGATCAATAACGTCATTTTACCCATTCAAGTGTTGTTTTACACTTAGAAAATACATGACCTAAAGTTTATTTTGGAGTTGAAATGATAAAACTAGCTTAAGAAAAAAAAACATTAGGATTTTATAACCGTAGTAGTCATCAGTTTTAAAGGAAAAAAACATAAACCTAGAGAGATTACCAAAGATATAAAACAAGACAAGGGTGAAGCAAAAAGTAATAAGGAAGATCAGTTTGGAGGAAGAGAAGCAAAATAGATTTTTTAAGATTCAAGAGGATATCTATATGGGAATTTTTTATTTTCTATTCATTATTAACTATCTATTTCTTTTACTTTGATAATGAAAATTTTTTAATGTTATTTACATGGGATGAATCTTAAGATTTGATTATGTGGAATGATTATTTAAGTTTTATTCAAATATTTTTTAGTAATTATTTATGTGTTTTGATTGTCTATATTAATATTTTCCAAGAGTATTAATTCATTATTAAATTTTATACCTTTGAATTGAAAATTGAAACATAAATAACTAGATTTCCACAAGGTTCTAGAGATAGGCTTAAATAAATCTTTAATATTAAAATGAAATCTAATAGATGAATTTATAGAACTAGTAATGCATTCTTAGGGGTGTTGATTAGAAGGAGATTGCAATCAATAAATTTGTGAATAGGTACTAGTATCTTGCAAAAGAACTTAGGATAATTAAGGAATTTCCATCGTCCAATAGAGCAATTCACATTTATTAGATGAATTTTCATAAATACTTGAAAGTTCTAAGGGGATTCTTTATTTAGATAATCTATTCATCTATTTCTTTCTTTGTTTTACTTGTTATCGTTAGTTGTGAGGTTATGCTTAATACTCTATTTTAGCATAATTATGAATTAATTACTTAATTCAGATCTTAAATTTGTTAGGTTAGATAATAGTTTGAAGGTTTAAAATAGGACTCATTGTTTCTTTGTGGGAATGATACTCGATTAGATAATATACTACATAAAATGATATGTACATTTTTCTATAGATTTACAATTTATAAAAACAACTAACCAACATCATTTTACGTACTTTACTTTGAATTTTCAATTCAAGCCTTAATTTTCTTTTTAATATCTCTAATTTTTCAAGAATTTAACCTAGCTAATTACATAAATGGATAAATAGGACCTAAAACACCTTCTTTATTTTATAGTTGACTGCTTAATTCTCTAATCTAAGATCTTTTTATGTTATCTTCCATTAGGTTTTCCTATCTTACCTTACATTAGACAAGGTGGTGACTATATTAATATAAAATCAAATCTTTGAACACCATTTCACATGTCAACGATATGTTGTTTAGCTAAATTCCTATAAATTAGTTTTGTGCGTCTATTCCTTACTCTCTTTTATTATTATTATGATTACTTTATGATTTTCATATATAAAAATTTCAAAATTAATAGTTTTAATAAGCAATTTATTCATTATTTTAGAAATAGAATAAAAATTGAAATAATATAATTCATCCCTTCTCTTATGTTTCATCTAAAGGCAAATAATTGGTATCAAAGTAGGTTTCATTCATTGCACAAAGATTTCTATAAATCTCTAAGTAAATATCTTTGGTCATGTATTTTATAACTTTTTATTCAAAGATACTAATATTGATTGATTTTTTTTAAAGAAGTGATTACTTGTATTTGAGAAATATTATGAATTTTTTTCTCATGACCAAAGATGTTTAATTTTAGGTGATGTATAAAAAATGAGTGGGATGTAGTGATTAGGATTGAATACCTCAGATAATAAGCCAATGCATGCTCTTCTTTATTTGTTTGATAAAAAATGTGTTAAATAATCATTCAAAGTATAAAAACGTTTATGATATTTTGTTCAATTTTAAAGTTACAAATGATACATTGATAAGGGTTCATTTTATAGTGTTTTTCATGGTTATGTGATTTAAATTTACCCTTATTTTTATTTTAAATGTTTAATTTATGTTTTGAATTTTTTAAACTGCAAATTAATCCCCTAAAAAGAAGAAATTTGTGAAAAATATGAAGTTTGGAGCACATTGGGACTTAAGCGCAGGGTGGTTAACCACCTTTTTAAGTCCTCCAAACCCACATTGAAGTCCCCTTCTATAGAGTTAAACCCTTATAATGATAACTTAAGCATTGTTCAAGTAGTTAGTCACAAATCTCTAGTTGGATTTTTAACCATTTCAACTCCAACTTGAAGTCACTTGCAACAGACATATAAATAAACCTGTAAAAGCCATTTTTAGCATGAAGAGAGAGAGAAATTTGTCACTTTAGATCAAATTTTCATATTCTCTCAATTTTTAGGGTTATTTCCTTATGTTCTTCATTTTTCAAGCCTTGGATTAGAGATTGAAACTTGTTTTTAAGGATTGTAAGAGCTTGAACACTTGATTTAGATATGTAAATGTGTTTATAAGAATTTGTTATGCTTTCTTAACTTATTTTTATCTTGTAATCCACTTTTTATTTGATTTAATCAAAGGTATAATATTCAAATTACATATGATGTATTCTTTGATTTAAATGATTGGCTTATTGGTGGCTCTATCATGGACTACCAAATAATAAAATGTCTAACTAACCTAATTAGCCTAACTAACCTAACTAACTATATGGTATTACAAGTCAAGTTCGATCTCATAAAGAACTAATGGTGTTTTTCAACTATTCCTATTATTGTTTAAAAGAAAAAGGAAATAAAAGAGTACTTGAATATACAAAAAAAAAGTTTAAAAGACAATTAACAAATTTAAAGAAAACAAATAATAATTCACTAAAATAAGAAATAAATAAGAAATACAGAAAGTTAGGAAAAAATATATTTTTTAAATTCATTAATTACAATTGATCATTGAAAATATAAATTGTGCTATGCCTAAGATGCTATCCTATAGGCATAAACAAACTCTTACATCTTTAGATAAGTCTTATACGATAGAAACCTTACCCCTATCTATATAACATCTTAAGACAAGCTCTCCAAATTTAGTGACAAGACAACATTAATAAACTAAGGAATAGCTAACCTAAGCCATAACCACACAAGCTCAGACTATGTAACTTAGAGAATCAGAGTTCTAGACTAATTGATAAAGTTTACCTATAAAATCAATTAACCTATCACCACTTATAGATTTTGCTAATGAAAATTATGGATCAAAGCTAAAACCTAGCAATTAAACTAGAAATTATACCTAGGATTAATCCTTAATTCATAGCATTAATTCTAATTTCAAATTCAATCTTAGCATAAATCACAATTCTCATATAAAACCCAATCAATTCTCATAATTATAATGCATTAATCCATCAAATATCTTTAACTCAGGAAAAACCTAAACTAACATAATGAAAATAACACTAAACTCAATATAAAATTAACAAGACAAGAACTAAAATCATTAAAAAACATAAAGAAACTAAAGGGAACAAGTCTAGAAAATTAAAGAAGTCACAATATATTAATATAAGTCAAAGTTCTAATACATATTGAAACAATCCCAAACTAAATAAATGCAAAATAAATGAAAATAAGAAGAGAAAAATAGTAAAAACATAAATAAACTAGAGTTCAACACCTAAAATTAGCTAATCTAAGGTTTTAACATGGGAAAGATATGAAAAAAACATAGAAACAACCTTAAAACCTAAGAAAATAAGAAGAAAAGGTGACTACCTAAGTGGGAGAGCCAAAAATTACTTCAATATGCTCTGCTTTATGCTTAAATAGGTCTTTATGAGAGTCGGAGGGGTTTTGGAAGTGAAAGATTAAGTTTGCCCTTAATTTTGACGTAAGACAACGCATTTTCATTGTTCAACAGCCTTTGAATAAATCTTAATGGTGATTTAGATTCAATCATGATTGACTTTGCTTGAAAAAAACCCTAAACACTAGTTGGGTGATAACTTCTACCCCTCTTCATACTTTCTACTCTAAGTCCTCTTACATACCTCTGATGGCTATGAAATTTTACATGTAAGTTTCTCACATGATCTTCTTACATTTTATAGCAATCTGGGCTCTAAAAGTACACCTAATTCGTCACCAAAATCACATGCACCAAAACTGGTGTTTGTTTGACCTTCTTTCTTACTCTTCTCTTGATGCATCCTTCATGGCTTATAATATTGCCTTAAAATTTGATCTGGAACTTCAAAACATGATGCTCTAAGTCTACAAATTAATTCCACATCTCTTCTAATTCTAATTTTGCTTTAATTCTACTCCAAACTTGGTCCCTTTTAACTAATATTTACGTCCAATGATCAATCCTACTTTTAAACTCAAAAGGAAGACAAATTATGCATTTAAACATCAAAATAGGGATGAAATGATTTTAAAATACATATAAAATACTATAAAATACATCCTTATCAAATATCCCCACACTTGAGCTATTATTTTCTTCAAGAAATGACTTAAACACTTTACTTTTAACAATCTTGATCAAAAGTTGAAAATCAATTAGATATAACAGAATTCAATTAACACCTTTAATTCAATTCACAAATTTCAACTCCTATATGCATAATGCCAAGAATTTAAGCCATTTTATATAGTCTATCATATGAACTTAGTCAAAGATGTTCACGAAATAAAAAAAATGCAATTTTAAACTTTTGGAGTATTTTCTTGGAGTTTACCTAATATTTTTATATTAAGTCAAACATCTTTTCTTGAATGACCTTAATTACTTAACTAGGATACTCTTTTTTAGCTTGTTTGAGATTTTATCTAAATTTTTTATGATAGAGAGAACATTTTCTCATAAATACTCTAGGTTATTAGGTTAGATCACACTCTCAAATAACTACTAGCACTACTTATAACTTCAACCTTTATATTGAATTGAAGATAACGGAGTTAAAATCATGGCCTCTTATTAAACAAACATAAAATTTTTCTTTCCTTTTTAATTTAAAAAACACATTTAATTCTAAATTTAGATGAAAAATCATATAAAATGATCTTAAATGCTTAATATCATACAAAAGGGTTATTAAACACATACAAGCATTAAAAAGAAAAATAAAAACAAAATAAAGGTTAGAAATCAATCAAGAATCGATTAAAGTTCATTGAATCAAAAGCATCAACTATATTTAAATACCATAATTAATATTCAACTAAAAATCAAGGTCATTTTAAGCTAAAACATTTAACAATACTTAAGTGTGCGAAAAATTTTGAACTTACCCCACCCTACACTTAAATGAGATATTGTCACTAATTTCCTATAAATAATGAAAATATTAAGAGGATGGAACAACAAAATTCCCCTAATCAAGGTAATCTATGAAGCTCTTAATGGAGAGAGATTGTAGCTCCCACTTTAACACACCTAAAAGATAAAACAAACAAAATAAAGATAAGCATTTAGAATTAACTAACAAAAAGAAAAGACACAGAAATTTAAATAAAGGTTGGATTGTCTCTTAAAAAGTGCTTGTTTTAGGTCTTTAGCTCAACCCTTGTTTCGCACTATCTAGTATCAAATGGAAAGTAGACTCTAATAGGAAACATGCTTGCAGTCGTAGATAAGCCCAGAATAGCTTCCATTATAATGAGCTTGTGATCATCATGATGTTGCAGAGCTTTGGAAAGGTGGAATCGCATTGCTTAATTATCATATTCTAAGGCCCACTCTTCATCATGAACATCCTCTTTCATCTAGGATGGCCTCTATAGTTGATTAAAAGATAAATATGGAGGTTCGTCATCTTGCTCATCATCTTGCTCATCATCTTCTAGCTTCAGCTTGCTCAACCATAACTCCCTCATCAATTCAATATCATACGGCTCTTCCTCTTTCTTCTCTTATTCTTCTTATTTATTATGTAAATTTTTAGGAAAAGGAATCCAAAATTGGTCAGCACTAACATAAAGTGTATCACTTACTTTAGGAGATGTTGCATCCTCCTCCTTTTCTCGAGCTGTCGCCTCTTCCTCTCCTATATGCTCTTGCTCTTCCCTCTTTATATTTCAAGCAATCCAATTGATCTCCACTCTCTGATGAAACTTCACACACCTCCTCCATTGGATCTTTCTTTGATTGGCTAAGACTCGGGATTCTGTGTTCTTTATTACATCTGTCAATTACCTCACTTAATCATCCAAGTCCTTCAAGCGACTCTGTTAGGGGTTAAATTTGTAGTATTTTTAGATGTTATTTGATGTTAATTTAACCCTATTTTAGTGCTTAAATGTT
>JAOXYD010073902.1:0-12547 GCA_028565735.1 Pinacopodium congolense
GGGATTCCCACTTAAATGCAAATTAATTCAGCCCTCTCACTTAGTTTTCGAATTTCCCTCCTTCTGCCATTTTCGAGCCTCCACTCATCGTTTTGTTTAATGCAAAACGACGAATTTAATGCATAGCAATTGATTCTTCTTTTGTTTTTCTTATTTTTTAATTAATACAATCTTTGGCTTTTGCTCAATTTGTTTTAAATTCATCATGCTTTGACCTAAAATTTGTGTTAAGGAAATAAACCTGTCATTAAACACAATATAACACAAATTAAAAATTTAAACAATAAAATATGATTGAAATAACATTAAAAAGAATATGAAATTTTAATAAATTTCAATCTTATCAATATGTAGAAAATAAAATTCTATAGAAAAAATAAGTTTGTTTATTATACCAAAATATCCTTAGTGACCCCTTCGAAATAAGTATTAAAGTGACCAGTCAATTGAAAATTGACAGGTTTTCTTTTAAATGACTGAAATTAAGAGCCTTAAAAATAAAAAAGTGGCATTATATTATTAATAACTCCTAAATCGAAAATGCATTTTTTTCAAAACTACTGACACATTCTCTCCCTTAATAACTAAAAAAAGGGAGATAAGGAAAATCAATGATTCATTAATGAAATTAAGAGATCCAAAGGTCTTAATAAGTATTAAACTAAATCCAAATATAATAATGTAGAAATTAAAGAAGAACTAAGAAATAAAAAGTTAAACCAAATGAAAGTAAAATGTTACTCCCTCTTAAATACAACTACTTTGAAAAATCTCAAATATAAAGATAAAATAAAGTAAAAACCCTAAACTTAAGACAAAAACTATGAAGAATGAAGGTGTTGCTAAAAAGTGTAACAAATGATGCCTCTAGCTATATTTGTATGCTTAAATTCCCCTAATACGATTTAAATTAATTTGGAGTAAAAATATTCGAGCCCCCTTGAATTTTAATTTTTGAACATATTTTTATAACATTAGTGAAGCTTAACATTAGGCAAAAATTATGTCATTGATAGACCACTATTGAACGTATCTAGAAGTTGGGCATTAACGATGGTTTCCTAGAGATAAAAAATGTGCCTAAAATTAAAAATGTTCATTTGAGTAACTTCTTTATTCTCAGCAGCGATGGCAAAAACTTGTTTGTTAGTATTTGGTAATTTTTGCTACACTGCAAGTATATAGGACATAACATATAGTATAACTGATATCAGCGCCATAAGGATCTAATATAGAGTCCTAATAACAATCTCAATTGCATTGAGTTTAAGGTAAATCCCAAAACATATAATCTGAAAATAAAAATGAACTAACAAATTCATTAAATTAAATTGCAGAAAAAGCAACATAATCATGTTACTCAATGATGGAAACTTGTTGTTTGTTCTGTCCTTGCTAATCTTTATTTTACTTTATTTATTTAATTTTGTTTGATCTTAGATATTCAATAGTTTGATTATCCTCTCTCGAGATCTGCTTATTTAACCCCAACTGAAATACTTAAAAGATAAAAAGTCACCTTTTGGTTCACAACATTACTCATAAACATGTAATTGGATTTCAAGAAATCCTAAGGATAATTAAGAAGTAATTAATATCTCTCTTGAATCATTTATTAATCTGAAAATTTCCAGTGGGTTAAGTTACCAACTCTCATTATGAACTATAACTCAAATAAATCAAAACAATCTCTTAATTTGAAGTGATAATGAATTCAACAAATTTCCAAAACAACCTTTCATTAAATCAAGAACATCAAAGTTAAATAAGCAATTAAAGAACAAATCATAACTAGATTTAGCAATCTATAAGCATGTTCAAACAACCACTATTTTGGCTAAACATCAAAATAAAAACAATGAAAATAAGAAAATTAATGACGTAGGTTAAAGCCCCTTTTGTTGAAAATTGGATAGCTCTTCGTGAATCTTGATTCTCTGCCTTCAATCTAGAGTTTCTTCACATTTTTCCTCTTTAAAAACCCCCTGTTTTCCAATCTTGGATGTTCCCTAGGCTGGGACTGGTGGCTTCTAGGGTTTCTTTAGGTCTTTTGGCTCCAAAATACAAATAGAAACCGACTTAACCACGTGATCTCATCACATTAGATTTTCCAACTTTTAGCTCTACTCGGTCTTTTGGCTATAACTTCTTCTACAGACCTACAATGATCATGAAATTTTGTATTTAAGTTTAAAACATGATTTTATTAGTCCTTAAAAAGGTTTATAACAATTTGAGCTCTCTAAGGGTACCTAATATAGTATCAACTTCACTTGTACCAAAATTGGAGCTTGTTTCAACTTCTCTTATCCTCCTTTTGATGCATTCTTAATGACTATCATATTACCTTGAATATCAGTGTGGAACTTCATCATATGATGATTTAAATCATAAAATTTATGCCACACCTCTTTTATCTCCTAAAGAGCCTCCTAAATTAATTCTACTTGAACTTGCATTCGATATTTATATTAATATGCTAGAATTCTTGCATAAAATCAGCAAACGTCGCATTAAAAAACTTAATAATCCTAAAAATTCATTATAACACCCTAAATCACTATGAGAATGAACTCTAACGATACCCTATCAACACCCCCACACTTAAACTTTTTCTTGTCCTCAAGGAAAACTTAGATAAAAGTAAAGGGAAAGACAAGCTATGCAAACATCAATGACAAAACACCCATGTGAATGTGATAACACTATAAATGTGAGAATAAAGGGAATGTAACAATTACGTAAAACTTCTAAATTTTTCTTACCTGAGAACAAAAACCATTTGAGAAGATCCAAATCATCTATCCTACGAAGCTCATATCATGAATGTCTTTACATAGAAGATTGCATCTTAAGCAAGATATGAATCACCTATTCTTACATCTATGACACTTATAATCATGCATTAATGGTGTTACTATGTAAAAGATAGTTTATCATTGAGCAATCATTCATGAAAATGTCATGATAATTAAAAGAAGATTAATAGATTGTATTTTTCATATTAACGTATCATTTTTTGTTATCACTTTGAATGATTCCCCACAATCTCTTGACTTTAATTGGGTCTATTCATCTAACCTTGGTTGGAGCGTCGTTCTAGCCTTCAAATATTTTATTATGAATGTCTCCTGATTATTGAGCTATATCCCGACTCATAACAAGCTACTAGCTATATTCTAAGCATAGTTTTTACTAAGGCCAACCAAATAGGATTGTTGTTTTGAATATATCATTAATTCCCTTACTTCAATTATATCCTATGTCCTTTCCTTGAAACCAATTATTTCTCAAAAAGGATAACTGGTGATGCCCACTAACTTAAGTCTAATTAAATATAAATGCAACCAATAGGTGTCAGCAGTGAAACATTATATGAAGATTATGTTGATTAAGGTGTAAATTCAACCAAAAGACATTGGAGGCATGAATTCCATAAGATAAATAATTATTCCCTCTTAAATACTGATGTTCAAAGGCATGACTATTCCTTTGATCTCATACCATTTATACACTCACACTAAATGAAAAAATGCATGAAACAATATAGATACACCTAATTTAAATCAGTCTAAACCTAGTAATGCATATTCACAATAATATATCCAAATGTAACATGCATGGCCCCTTCCCCACATTTAAACCATACATTGTCCTCAAATTGTAGAATAGGAAAAACACAAAAGGTATCTAAAAAGAAAAAAAACACAAAAAATTAATAAAAATAACTGAGACCAAGGGCCAGAAAAGTTATGGGAAGTCCAGTCGAGAAGGCGCGAGAAATGGCCCTTGAATCCCTTCTTCATGACTAAAAACTAGGAAAAGAGATCCAAATTCATAAACGATGTTTTGTGTTCCTTGTTCGGGAGCTACCTCTTTCCATTTAGAATGTCTTTTTCATGCAGCTTGTCTTCCTTTACGTTCCATGGTGATGAGTATTGTGGAAAACTTGTTAAAATGGACACAAAAGTGAAGGTAAGAGGAAAAATAAGATGAAAACAATGACTAATAAAAAAGAAAACATGATATTTGAATTAAAGGAGATGAAAATTTTGATCTTTATCTAATATTAATGGAAGAATGACGAAAGATTAGGGTAAAGTGGATTATTTTGGTGTAATGAAAAATAGATAGAATGGGAGACACTTGGGGAGGGAAGGCTTGGAACAACTTAAGGTTAAAAATAAAAAAGTAAAAATAAAATAAAAGATGAAAAAAAATGGAAAGTTTAAAACAAAATAAAAAGAAAAAAGAGACGAAACTTTTTCTTTTAAAATAAAATTTGAACTACTAGGTCGCTAATGTTCGATGTCACCATGGCAACAATGTTGATTCATCATATAGTGAAAAATTCATTTTTAAAATTTTTTCAAAAAAAATTTGATTGTCTTTTAAAAAATTTTCTTCTGAATGTCCATACCAGTATGTAAACACCAAACTATTAATTACTTAATGAACGTTAATAACTTTGAATGAAAATATAATCAATAACTCAATTAAACACATCTACCAACAGTCAAAATAACTATCAAAACATGCTAAAGTTAAAGCCATTTGCTTGACTAATGCTAGTTTTGACTTTAAAAAATAAGAGCAAGGAAATATATTACTTCCATTTTTTCTGGTATAAATTCTCTACGGTATAACTTGTCATTATGCTCTTTCTCCTTTAAAGTTTGTCTTTAAAGTTTTCTAACTTGAGAGTCTCCAGCTTCTAAAAGTGTGCAATTGTAATTGGTGCTCTCCACTAACACTTAAGTTTGATATGAATGAATTTCAGCCTTCTCTAATTGATTCGTAATAAATTCTAATTATTACAAAACCATTACTCTTTTAATATCTTCAAACCCAAAAGAACCTAAGTTAATATAATAAAACAAACACAAAACCCTAACTAAAATTATGCAAAATAGAAAATCAATGCAGAACACAATAAGAAAATAAAGAGAACAATGCTAGAAACTAAATGAAACACAATTGTATTAATATAAACAGGGCATTTCATACATAAATAATAAGATCCAAATGAAATAATACAAAAAGCATAATGAAAATAGGAAAGCAGTAGAAAAAACACAAGAAGTATAAATGAAACAATAGCCAAATGCTTAATCTAAGAACAGTAAATCAACACAACAAGCCAAGTTGAAGAAAATTATATTAAAACATCAAAACAAATGGGGCCAAATGATAAAAAAAATTGGCTACCTTCTTTTGAATTTTTCATTTCGTTTTATATGCCTCATTTAGGGTTGGAGATATTTTGGGCATGGAAAACACTAATTCACCTTTATATTTTTTATTGGCGCAAAGGTTCGATCGATGGAATAAAGGCATCGATCAACTGAGACATAAGGCATCAGTTAATTCACCTAAGCCATTAGTCGACCGGACTTGTTGTCTTACAAATCACTCAGTTGACTGTTTATAGCTCATTTTATTGACCGAATTCCTCTTCTTCAGTAGCTGCATCTCCAAAATTGTTTAGAATCATGCATTACTCTAATTTTTGCTCCAAAGCTTCTCCTTTTTAGCCATAACTTGTATTCTAAGGGTCAAACCTACATGAAATCTAAAAAAAGACAAAATTTAGGCATTCAAGCATGAAAATAGGGTTTAATTCACATTGAAATAAATATAAAATTTTAAGATCATTCAACCATAACATTTCACACAAAAAAAGTTCACCTACACATCGAAAAGTTAGATGACATCTCAAATAAGGAAAAGAGGAGTAACCAAGTTAAGTAACTTGGGCAAGTTTAGAACATGGTGATTTTCCTCGCTTTAAAAGACAAGGTGAATCCTATTTAATTATTCAAATTGAACTTTATGTTGCATTTTATGTTAATGCAAACAGCATTGACCAATTTTACATGATGATCTAGAAGAAACCATTTAGACACTTGACATTATGCATTAAGGGCTGCCTATTTACTGCCTATGTGATTATGTTTGATAGCAATGTTTTTTTATCATGAAGGAATTGGGATTTATGAGCAAAATCAAAAGCAACGATTTATATTTTTTTGTGCTCATTCAATTTCCAACTCTTGATTGATATTACTTTGAGTGGATGTTTAAGTCATTGTAAATTGCAACAAAAAGCTCAAGCATAGTGATACTTGTTAACACCCTAATTATGAATCCTTTAGGCATGTTTTCACAATGCTTATCTTATATTAAAGTGGCCATTCCATGTGATTTAGGTGTATATTTAGTTGATTATTGAATAAGATGATTCTTTCTTTTCTATTACTGTGAATGCGTTGTAGGACTTTAGTGAGACTTTTAATGGACTTTGGAGTTAGAATAGTCTTGGTCTCAATTTAAAAAAATTAAAAAATCAAGTTATAAATTTCTAAAACTAATATGAAGAGCATAGGAAAAGCTATAAATAATGCATCCAAAGAAGAGAATAAAAATTAAATATATGCACAACGAGCTTCTGTAAAACTAATTAAGATAGGATATGATGATTTAAAAGTAAAAAAATTAGATTTAAAACAATAACTGTGAAGGTATATGAAATACAAACAATTTGGAGATCTTATAGCTTAATGTATATAACAATATATATACTATGAAACCCAACTAAAAATCAAATTTGACCAAGGAAAACATTTAGAAATTTCTTAGGGATTTAAAAGATCATAAAAGAATAAGAAAATTGCATAGAAACTCAACTAAAAATAAGAGAAATTAGATAGAACAAAAGACTGTATCAATACTTAACAGATTTGAATGTAGTATCTTGTAAAAAAGAAATTCAGTCTAAAAGTGTAATTAAATGATAAATATTGACTTATAGCACTCCTAAGACCTTAAACATTAATGAAAAAATAAATTTAAGGCTTAAAAATAGATCAAAAACATTTTTATTTAATATTAATAAAGGAGAGATATAAAAAGCTTGAAGAACATTAGTAGTATGCAACTTCTATATATAAACCTTACACAAAAACAACAATTAAAATACAATAAACAAATTAAAACCATTAATATGATAATAGAGATTAGGAACTAGGGCTTAGAAGCAAAAAATTGAAAATGAAGCTTGCAAAAGATGGATTAAATGTCAATAATACAAGAGTGGTGTGAAACTTGTTGCAAGTGATGATATTCTTAAACGATCACTCAAGAAACTTGTTTCTTTTATGTTTCTGGAAGCTTGGTTATGTTAGAAATAGGATTTTAGATGTATTAGAGATAGTGGATGACTCAGCTAGTCATTAGAGGAGAGAGATTTTGCGGATGGAAATGAAAAATTAAAGTTCTTGTAAGATAGTAACTATAATGGTGGTCCTATCAGGCATTAACTATGTACTTATTAGCAATCGTCGACCTTCTGATCAAAAGTTACAAAATATGATTAAAAAATTTCAATTATTTATAAGAACCTTTTTAACATCTAACTTAATTTTAAAACATTTTCAAAATATAATTAAAAGCCTTTTTCAATTGATACATTGATTTGGAGCTAATAGAAAACTTTAGGTAAAAGCTCATAAATGTATAAGTGACAATTGTTGATCTTCTAGAATATGTATACTTTAATTGCAACTTACACTTGCTTAAGATATAGTAAAAGTGGTCTTAAAATTTATATAATATCTTTCTTCTCATTTAAATATGTTTTCTAAATCCAATCGTTCTTCATCATGTGTACCTATCTGTAAATCTTACCTTAAACATATGACTAATTAGTAGAAGATATGTTTTACTACCATCAAAACAAAGATTGGAACCTCACTTCATCCATCAAGGAGAGAAGGACATAAACAAAATTTATAGTGGTTTGGTATTAACTCCAAACTTATGTCTACCCAGCAATACCTTTATTGGAATTACATTTTCAAGCACAATATTTTAATTGCCCTCTTCTTCACGGGCTCCAGGGTAATCCTTGGAAACACTCACTTTTTTATTCTTTTGTGAGTGTAACCTTGCAATTTCTCACTCTCAATTTAACCACCCCACAAAATAAAATTTTAAAAAATCTTTTGCTCAACAAATACAAGTGCTTAAAGGGTCTTAAAAACAAAATTGAGAATGATTGTATGACTAATAGTACTTTCCTTCTCCCTATTTTCTAATAAATCCAACAAACTAAAAGTAAACTAAAATAACTAACTAATAATTCCAAAAACAACTTACAAGATTAAGAATGCAATTGATAAAGTTAGGACCTAGATGATGAAACCCACTAAAACATTAACATGTTCACTCCTTGATCTTGATTCAATTTTTTGTCTAAATTCACTTAGACCCTAGAATCTTTAAAACTGAATTATACTCTCTTTGTAGCAATATAGCTTTTATCCCCCTCTGTTCATGAATTATAATCTCTTATCAATTAAAACCATAATTAGAAGCATTAATGTGTTATTTTATCTCTTAGACCATGTTTGAATTTAATCTTGAAGACATATGTAAGTTTATCTCTAGTATCCCATGCAAGTCTATTTATCTTTGGATTGATCTATTCGCATAAGTTTCTTTGTTCAAACTCCTCTTCCACCATTTTAATTCATTTCTAGGTGTGAAAAATTGATATTTTCTGTTTAAAAAAGTGTTCTAGATTTATCTTGACCATTTTATTGAAATTTTGGAAGGTTATTTCAATTTTTTCGAAATTAATTTTTTAAATATATTAAAATTGTCTCGGTTTAGACTATTCTTACTCTAATCATATGTTTAATCGTAAAAATCAATTTACAAATATGTGAAAGTGTCTTTTTCTAATTTTTTAGGCATAGACAACTTTAACAGATATTGCATGTAAATTTTAGACCGAATATTTATTTAGCTTCAAGCTCACAAAATAACACACACCAAAACTGTATCTATTTTGGACAACATTAGTATTTAAAAAAGTTTTTGCTATTATAAGTGTGTTGATCTTAGTTTGTTTAAGTATGTAGGAGCATGTTAGAGATATTGATTTTATTAGCAAGTGCTTATATTTTTTTTAACATCAAATTCTGCTCCTAAGCTATCCAAGTTTGAGCATTTTTACTTTGCTCTTGATTTAAACCTTTGGTTATAAGCCCAAAATTCGTTTTTATTATTGCAAATTGTTTTGAACTAATAGGTTAAAGTTTCAATAGGCTTTTGTGATGAGTTAACACTTTAAAGTGACTTTAAAATCATGGATATTTGGGCTAGAACAAAAATACTACATGAATTGCTGGGTTTATGTTCACATAAGTTGAATCTGATTATTTGATGCTATAATCAAGTTTTTGTTGCATTAATTTAATTTTTATTATGTTTGAAAGTGTTAAGACACTTTCCATATTATTTAATTGTCTCTAAAAGTTGCAGAATTAATTTTATTGCATTTGCTTTATTAAAACACCATAAAAAGTGCATTTTGGATACTTATTTTGGAGGATTTGATTATATTGATTGCTGATTATGTTTAAGGCTCCACTTTGCCATTAAGAAGATTGTTAATAGGTTGATCATGACCTGTGATAGAAAATATTTGAATTGGCTTAACTATTGAATGCGATTTGGATTGAATTATGCTAAGCATGGGCATTACATAATGCATAAGGCATAAGCATTGTGTTTTTTTTTAAATTGAGCCCTTTCTTGGATTGATTTTCATTAGGTTTTTAGTAAGCTATATAAGATTGAATTTAGTCTTTGGTGACCTAAGTTATGGGTATATTTTTATAAGAGTAAAAATTGTATAATTTGGTTGTGTTTGTAAAGATAACTTTTCACCTATCTAAAGAAAACTGAAAGGGTTACTCTTCACCCTTTAAAAAGTACGATTGGTTAGGTTCCTCCGAACCCTTAGAATCAACATTGTATTTGATTTCTCTTAACACTTATGAACAAGATTGTTGTAACGTTTACTCTTCATCAATTTATAGTATGATTGGTTTTTAGTGAAATTTTCAATAAGTAGTTAGATAGGGGACATAGTCTATCTTTAGATCGGTGAACCTCTATAAATCTTTGTATTATTATCTTCCCTTATCTATTTATATTGATATAATTGTGTTTACTTATATTTTATTGAATTTATTAAATTTGGAACAAGCCTATCATAACATTATAGATTGAATTTTGACTTTGTGATCTATGTAGTTAAAATTGGTTTACATTTTTACAAGTTTAATTTACTTAGAAATTTTTAAAAACACTTGATTCACCCTCACCCCCTTAAGTGCCATAAGGTGTATAATGGCCATAACCCTAGCCATGAATTTATCTGAACAAATCTTATGGCTTCATCCATGACCATAAGCCAAGTCGTGGGGCTATGGTGTCTATCTCCTAAATAATTAAAATTTTGGTCTTTATCGTATCTTATGATCCTTAGACTACCTAGAGTTGCCATGCAGAGACCACAGGGACTTTCAAGTCATGCTTGTAAGATTTGGAGCAATTTAGAGAAGAATAATGAATCTAAATATCAAAATTAAGAGATTAAGATTGAATTTCCAACAATTGTCTTAAAGAATTCAAAAGTCAAGCATCATTACAATGAGCTGAAAATCATCTATTTCTTTTATGATTATTTTAAGATGTTTTTGAAATAAAAATTTAAAACGTTTTTGGCCCTATGTGCCACCTAAAAGGGGGTGAATTAGGTTCTTCAAAATTCTTTTCAATATCAACCTAAGTCTTATTATCAATTTTAATTAAACTTGAAAGATAAGTAATAATTTAATTATAAAACTAAATAATAGCAATAACTTAAACAATTAAATTAAATGCATTAAAATAAAAGAAAAAGGGAAGAAGAAACATAAACGATTTATTCTACTTTGGCACAAACCACTTGTCATACATCTAATCCTAAACACCACTGTTGAGATTTTGTTCTTATTACACTTCCAATAAGAATACACAGCAAAATCCTTTTTACAAGTTCAAGAATAACCTTTCACTCTTCCTTTTCTAAGGCTTAGAAATAACCCACAGCACTCCCTTTTCTTAGGCTAAAGGAGAACCAACCACTCTTTTTTTTTCAGGCTCAAGAATAGCCCCACAAAAATATCTAACCACAACTTTACCAATAGCTCATATACCTCAAGAATACTCAACAATGATGTATAAATACTTTCTACACATTTTACATACATAAACAACACTTAAGACACATATTTATACACTTCATAAGGCCAAATAGTCATTGCCCAACGTTCTTATTCTTTAATATATACCCATTCTACAATTTGCACGTTGGTGAGTTACCGTTCTGTATTCATTATGTTCAATCGACTAATGATCTCATTTGGCCGACCTATGGCTTGATTCAGTCTACTTTGACTTCATTTGTTCAACTAATGTCCCTATATACCTTATTCGGTCGACCGATGCCTATGTTGATAACTTGCGATACTACTCAATGTTGTCGTCATATCTTCTTCATTCTTCATCCAATTGATGTGAAATTTGGGTGGGTAGCTTCTAACAGCTTGTAAAATTTCATAGCATTTGAACCTCTAGAAGTATACTGGCTGCCTTTCTAAAGTTAGATTTATAGATTTTATAACACATTTGAGCTAGTGCAACAATCTAGCTTCCATACTTTATCCAAATATTAGTCAATCCCTGCAAAACCAATTCCATTCAATTCTCAACTAGTTCAACATATTTTAACATAAAAAAACAATACTAATCAATTCTTAACACATTTTACACAATTATACAAACCTAACACAAACAAATTTATCTAGTTTACCAAATTTCCTTATCACAATAATCTAAACAATTCCATTCACTTTATCTACATACATAGTTAATTCATACAACTTCAATTTACATAACCTTTATCTAAAATATTATTCCACTAATTACAAACGTCACTTAATTTCTAACTTAATTTCTCACCCATCAAATATACTCCAAATACTTTGTCATCATCAAACTCTACAAATACATTAGTATAAACACATTTTGACATCAAAATATAGGTGGAACCAACTTTTGGTTCAATAATCTCCCCCTTTTTGATGATGAAAAAACCGTGTGATATTAGAAGCATGCAACACACAAATCAAGTCGCTCAAACATGCAAACATCACAAACAAACCTTGCGAGTTCTTTCTAATATGACTACTATCATTCTTCCCCCTTTTGTAATCATCAAAAGGTATACAACCAATTTCAAAAAGGTGTAAAATTTGAATATGAATATAAAACTAGTCACGAATACATATAACATCTACCATTCTTGCCATTTTATAAAGATTTGTGTTTGCTAGTTTTAACTACACTACAAGTATACAGATTGCAACTTATAGTATAATTGATATTGATCCCATGAGGATTGAATCTAGACTCCTAGTGACTTGAATTCACTTTGTTTAAGGAAAATAAGATGATAGAAACTTGAAACTAAATTTAAACTAATTAAATTTGAATGTAAATAATTGTAGAAGAAAGTAAAACAAAGGAGATACTCAATAGTGGATATCCTAAAGGAGATACTCACTTTGTTTAGGGGTTGTTATATCCTTATTTACCCTCCTTTATCTTATCGATTTAATCATGTTTGACCCAAGATATCCTTAAGTTTCAT
>JAOXYD010073913.1:0-12546 GCA_028565735.1 Pinacopodium congolense
TAATAAATATTTTGTGATTATTATATAGAATTTTAAGAGTATATAAGGCTCAAACGCCCGATTTTTTATATTAGAAACTCTTCATTTTACCATTGATTATTAATGTTAAAGAAAGTGACATTCCGTACCATCTATCTACTTTCAAAAGCTCACTTGAAATGGAATAAAAAACCAAAATTCATAGTGTTGGAAATGAAATGACAAAGATACTTAGATTTGTGATGTGGATCCCATGCTTTTGAAAAACAGTTTTTTAAATTGAAAACAACAAAAATAAAATAGAAAGACAAAGAGAGACATATATCATGGGGTTGCACCAAGAAAACAAGGTAACGCATCATGTATAATGTAAGAAAATTTGGCAGCTGTATAATGTAATTGGAAACAAAATGTCCCAAACTGTTCTCTTTTGTCTTGTCTTTGATTAATAATTTTAGTGGCTCACCTTGTTGATCCATTAAATAAACTTTATCACTAAAAAGATAAAATATTACTGATCTCATCATTTAAACATGCGTGGTTTAGTGAAAATGCTCCTTCTCAGCCACTCAAACCAATTTTAATTAATATATCTTTTGATTGGTTGAAATATTTGTGGATTGGTTGGGATTTCTTGTTGGTATGTGTGACATTGGAACATATAAGAGAGATTTCTGATTATAAGTTAATAATTTTTAGTTAATAACATATTTTTTAGTACTTATTAGGTTCATAATAGGTTAGAGTGGAAAGTTGGCCCCAAAATATAATCCTAACTTCTTACTATCAATCCTTAAACATTATTGCTGCCCCCTCCTCCCCTACCAAATTTGCTTCTGCCACCCTTTAAAGAGCCAAAATTGCATGACTCTAGAGGATTTGGGAGCTTGCAATTGGGAATCGCGACTACACGAGGAGGGTCACCACTGGCAGGGTCTGGGTGAGGAGGAGATGACGTGATGAGGGCCACCATTAGCAGGTCTTGGGTGAGGAGGTGACAACACGATGAGAGATGGTCCTACGCGAAAAGTGGGGAGGTGTTGGTTCAAGGTCCAGCTCGGCGAGCGTTGAGTGGTGAGGTCTCACAGAGAGAGGCAAACAAATTGTAGAGAGTTAGAAATTCAGCGTCGACATCTCATCGAAGGTAATGTTTATGTATTTGTGATTTGATCTCCGATAGATATCGGGAACCAAATACCAATAGGGTACTGACTGAAAATTACGGTACAGGCCGGTACCTAAACTTGGAACAGTATAAGGGCTCATTGTTTTGTTCACTGGCCGGTACAGTGCAGTTCGGTTGGTATTGACTGGTACGAAACGAAATTTTAAACCTTGATTTAACTAGACCACTTACTTAAAACATTAAAAAAAACATTATTCTTTGATAAAAATCACATTAATTTATGCATTACATGGAGGTCTAGTCATGATCGTTAATCCCAATGACATAGATTATTTTAGGTTAAATTTTTTAATTGGCTTCTATGTTGTTGTTATTTTAGGTTGAGTCATCCCATTTTAAGTTAGACATATAATCAAAGTCATATTTCCAATTCAATCTATTCAGTACTAGCCAAAAATTAAACATTTAGTTGTATTTTTTTATAGTTTAGGAAATGTCTTTAAAAAGTTGATTAACCAATAATTAAGATATTTCTTCTTTAAATCTAGAAAAAACTTTGAATGATGAAAGCATATATGGGTGTAACTAGTTTAAGCTGCCAACTTATTTCTTCTAACCTTAATCTTTTTTTTTATATTCATATTAGATCCTAGCAAAGTTTTATTTATTGATATGGATCACTGATCTATATCGTTTCGGCTTGTTATTAGTATAGGCCGGATAAAAACCATATTAAATTGGAATATCAAGCCATGTTGATCGATTTTAGGCCAATTTTATAATACCAACCCAAAATCGGGGCTAGTATGCAATTATTAGAAAGTTTAGGGATCGAACTTTTTTTTCCCAAATTTCATATATATCAGTTAACCGATCCTTGAGCATTGATATAACAATGTTTGTTTTTTCCCATCAATCGACTAATACTTAAATATTTGCAAACCAATGTTGGCTTTAATTCAAGACATACCCCTTTTTCTCATTTTCTTCTTCTTCTTTCCCTCTTCCCTCTCTCTACCAACTCAAATCCTTTGTTACAAATCCAATTTTTTTTCACAAAAAATCTCATATATTTGAATTTAATCCTTCACTCACTACCTCCATCTAACTCTAATAACCTAAAAATACTTTTTAAAATATCAAACAATCACAAAACACTAAATTTTACATATTTGATTTCCAAATCATTTTTCGACAATTTTTAAGTTTCATGCCAGAGTAGGTAGTAAGAGCCTTAATATTTTCTTAACGTCTACATCCATTTTCATCAACTAATTTGAAGAATTTGAGCTAAACTTGGTAAATTTCTTGACCCTAAGATTTGAAAATTTTCAATTTCATTAAATTTTCATCCAATTAGTTGTTAATTAATGTTTAATTCATTAAATTTAATCATTGTAGAAGTTAAATTTGATATGAATTCATGTGTATTGAATCAAATTAGAAATTAAGTAAAATTAGGGTTTTAGAATTGAGAATTTTCAATTTTAAATTTTTTCAATTTCATTAAATTTTCATCTAATTAGTTGTTACTTAATGTTTAATTCATTAAAATTAATCATTATAGAAGTTAAATTTGGTATGAATGCATGTATATTGAATCAAAATTGAAATTAAGTAAAATTAGGGTTTTAGAATTGAGAATTTTCAATTTTAGTTGAAAATGTATTATGTTTTACGAAATTTAATGTATATTAATGTAATTTAATGAATGAATGAGCTAATTGCATCATCAATTACATTTGATTTGATAGAATTTGAAAATTTTCTAATTTTAGAAATATAGAAATCGAAGAATTTTCAATTTTAGATGAAATTGTGTTATATTTTATGAAATAAAATGCATATTCATATAATTAGATGTATGAATGAACTAATAACATTATCAATTGCATTTGATTTGATAAATTTTAATAATTTTTTTCAATTTGAGGTTAAATTGTGAAATTACGAATTTTTTATTTTATGTGAAATTGAATTATATTTCATAAAATTGATTGTATATTTATGTAATTAGATATATGAATGAGTTAATGAAATCATCAATTGCATTTAATTTAGTAGAATTTGAAAATTTCCCAATTTTAGTTGAAATTATGGAATTAAGAACTTTCAATTTTATGTGAAATTGCGTTAAGTTTTATAAAATTAAATGCACATTCATGTAATTAGATGGATGAATGAGCTAATATAATTATTAATTGTATTTAATTTGGTAAACTTTAAAATTCTCCTAATTTTAGGTTAAATTTTGTTATATTTCATGAAATTAATTGTATATTCATATAATTAGATGTATGAATGGGTTAATAGAATAATCAATTACAATTAATTTAGTTGAATTTGAATTTTTTTTTCCAATTTTTGTGAAATTGGAAATTTTGAATTTTAGGTGAAATTTTGTTATGTTTCATAAAATTGAATGTATATTTATGTAATTAGATATATGAATGAGGTAATAAAATCATCAATTGTATTTATGTAATGACTTATTTATGTTTCATCAATTATAATTAGTTTGTTTTGCTTAATGACTTAATTAATTATATTGGTTTTGATAGGTAAATGGAGAGTAGTTTGACTTTAAGCACTGTTAATGATACTTTACTCCCTTTTGGGAGATTTGACGATTCGGTATAGGCCCATGCTACATTAGTTCCTAGTTCTGACTCGAAGAGCAAAATTATATGCAATTATTGTGATAAGAATTTGACAGGTGAAGGAATCATAAGATTGAAAAGATATTTGAATGGAATAAAGGGTGATGTAGAGCCTTATAAGAGGGTTCCCCATAATATGAAGTAACAGGTGAAGATTTTGTTAGAGGATTATCAAATAGAGAAAGATAGACAAACCAAATTAAGTTTTAGCATTGACAATATGAGTTCATTTTTTCGAAGTGGCGGAGCTAATGTTGATAAGAAGGGAGTGGTTCAAGTAGTAGTAAGGTTAGAGAAAAAAAAAAGGAGGTCATTTGCTAGTTTTTTTTCCTCAAAGAACAACTCTAAGAGTTTAATCTTCTATTAATACTATCATACAAACAAGGTAAGTAGGTGAGCAAGTAAATATAGCTATGACTAAATGGTAGTATGGTATAAATATGTCACCTAATACTATTCAATCAAATTGTTATCAGCCTATGGTAAATGCCATCGTCTTTTACAGTCCGAGATATAAAGTTACTTCAATGCATAACTATAGATGTAAAATTTTTTCCAAGTATGTTATTAAGATGAGACATTATTTAGAAGAGAAATGGATGACTTGGGCTCTTTATGAATGCTTTATCATGTCTGATGGTTAAACTAGTTAAAAATAGGAGAATTTCATCAATTTCCTGATTTATTTTATTAAAGGGACCATATGTTTTAAGTCAATTGATATATCTGACATAATTAGGAAAACTGATTATCTATTTCATCTTTTTTATGAATTTTTTTAATGAATTTAGGCCTGAGAACATTATTTAATTTATTAGTAACAATGATGCCACTTACAAATCAGATAGGAAAAGGTTACAGAGTGCGTATAATTTTTTTTATACGTGCTACTCACTATATTGACTTGCTATTGGAAAATATTAGAGATAATGGACATTTTTTTGTAATAACAGAGACTGTGTGGAAAGAAAAGAAGGTAACCATGTTTATTTATAATCGTGTTTAGGTGTTGAATTTGATGAGGATGGGGTTTATTGGTAGGAGGAACTTATGTCACCCTACGGTTACTAGATTGATCACTAGCTTTCTAACTCTATAGAGTTTTGTGATGATGAAAAAAGAGTTGCAACATATGTTTAACAATGATAAGTAGGTAGCTTCTCAGCATGCCAAATCCAATGCCAGATGAGAGGCTGCTTCTATTATTATCGAGGATGGGGAGCTTTGGTCCAATTGTCAGTTTTGGTTTAGAGTTTGTAAGCCTATCATTAGAATACTTAGCCTGATGGATATTGATGATTAGCCCATGATGATATATTTTTATAATGCTATAGGGAGGAAGAAGAAAACTATAAAGGCCAATTTGAAGAATAGACCTGTACTAGACAACCCTTTCCTATTTGTCATTTATACCAAACGGAAAAACTAGCTATACACTCTTTTGTTTGTTATAGAGGCATTCTTCAATCTAAGTGTCTATTTCTTGTACGATTAAGAGAAGAGAGTTGAACTTAACAAGGGGATGCTGAAAACTATCATCACTATTGTTATTCATGAGATGATATAAGACTTTTTAAACTCACATATAATAGCGCATAAAGAGGGTGCTGATGATTTCGAGATGCCTTTAGTAGTATGGAAAAGATAAAAGTTTAATCTTGGTATACATTTCTTTACTTTTATTACTCGTTTAAAATTAATCATTGTTTCATTTTATTTAGGAGATCCTTTTTTTTTTGTCTTACAATTGCTTAGTGAGACCAATTTGGCAGTGGTATTTTAGAATTATAAAAGTTTGCAATTCGTATTTTGAGTCAGTGTGTGAGTGCAACTAGATGTGAAAGGAATTAAAGCAAGTTCGAGTTCATCCACCTTAAGAAAAGGGATAGATTAGAGAAGAAGAAGTTGAATGATTTGATCTAAGTTAGATACAATCTAAAGTTTTGGAATACATATGTTCTTTTTGTTATTGTTATTATTATATTCAATATTTTTCTAGAATCTCGTTAGCAATTTGATTTGATTTGTTTATAAGACTTTGAGTAGAACAATTTGTGACTCAGATCATATTTTTTTTTAAATGATATTGACACTTTGTCAAATTGGGTGTATGAGGAACCAAGTCTTTTATATGAGAATGACTTATAGAAAGATGATGATGATTGTTGAAAGGATATTAATATATCATTTACTAGGATGAGATTGAACAAGGGTGGTGATCAAGTTTGTCTTCTTGATAAGAATTTTGTAGTAAATGATAAGCGGATCCAACTTGATTTTAGTAGTCAATGATCTGAAGAGTGAAGATTCGTGTATTTTTAGGTTATTCTCATCTTTTTCTTAATATTTGATGTATATGTTAAAATTTATATGTGCTAATTATTAATATTTTTTCATACTACAATTATACTTTATAAAATTCATGTGCTAGATAGTAATGTTAGTTATAATATTTTTTATTCTATGTATTATATATGATGTGATTTTTAAATACAATTAATTATGATTTTATAATTAGAGGTTATTACTTGGTGATATTTTGATTTATTGATATTTAGTAAATTGATTTGATGTTTTGTTATATTAATTTAGATTAATATTAATTTAAAAATAGATGAAAATTAACATTGATATGAATAAAAATAATTATTATTGTATGTTATTATTATTTCATGATGTTTTGATGTTTTGATAGTAAGTTATGAGGGATTAATAATTGTTCTTTTATCTATATTAATTCAAGTTACAATTTATTTAAAAAATATGTGAGAATTGATATTAATGGGTATAAATATTAAATAAAAATTGTATTATATTTATTATATTGATTGAATATTTGAAACAAGTTGAAATTATATTTATAAGGGATTCATAATATATATATATATGAATTATTTTGCAGACTTTACAAAATCAATGGATCATTTTATAATTTTAAAAAACTAATCGGTAAAATTACAAGTACCGTACTAATCTAGAGCAAAAATTAGTTCTAGTACGGTACTAATTTTTCAAACATTGGATCATAGTATTTTAAATCATTTAAAAAGTATAATATTTTAAAAAATATTCAAAAAGAACTCTAATTTTAACTTCTATTAAATCCTCTATTATGTATCATGAGACTTGTTTTAATTTAGGAAATAAATGCACCAGTAATCAACCTTTTGTAATTTTTTTAGTTCAATTTCTAACCTTTAAAAAATTTTCCATTTAGTAATCAACTTTTAAAAACTTGCTCAACTAAAGAAAAAAGTTAGGCATTATTAATTTTTATTGACTTGGTTAACAAATTTTATCCCGTGGATATTCATATATGCAACTCCAACTTTTAAAATTTTCAATTCAATTATCAACTTTTTAGAATTTTTCAATTTGGTGTCCAACTTTTAAAATATTTTTAATTCAGTATCCAATCTTTAAGATTTTTTAATTTAGTGACTAAAATTTTAAAATTCACTCAAATCAATTCATAATTTAATTTTGCTTATAAAAATAACAAATAATTAATACACCAATATTTTATTAGGAATTATTGTATAATAATTTTTAAGTTTAATTAATAAATCTTTAATTATTTTTTTGATAAATTAATAATAGATTAATCAAAAGAGAAGTTCTATACAAAAACTACAATAATAAAAACCTTATTGGTTAGGTATAACCCTTCTCTTTAAGAGAAACAACAAGGAATACTACGACTACCTCTAGAAAAAGGAGGAAACTGAAACTACCAAATAAACAGAACAAAACTAATAGAGTAATCACAAATTCAACATCCAAAACTGAATGCAAATAACCAGCAAGACGAATAGTAACAATTTAAATGGCTTAAAGAGAAATAGCTTCCTATTTAATGTGTATAGGACCTTGAACAGAAGCTTATGAATCGCTACCTTTAAGTTGTTTTTCCTGAGAAAGTCTTGCATATTTGGCCTTTTTCCTTTTGGGCAAGTTGATAAGATCTTCAAAAAGAAAAAACATTGTGTTTGAAGGAGAATTTTTATGATGTCTCTTATTCAGATTTAACAGAGTTACCCAGAGATGAATGTTTCCAACAACCAAGATCTTTGATCTTCCTTATTTAGAAATATTGCACATGGTTGGAAGGAACATTATTGGAGTCTATTTGAACCTGACTTCTATCAAGTTTTTTCCTTTGAGCTCTCTTTCATTTCCTGTTAAAATAATTAACATTAGGCTCCTTCTGCTCCAATTCAGTTTGCTCTACCGGTGACTCATCTTTCATCCAGTGATTAACTAACAAATTGTCTGATTGGTTTGAAAATTGCCATCAGTTTCAAGAGGGGCTTTATTGAATCTATCGTGGTGAGCTCCAAATGTTGTTGGTAGGTTATTCATTCCTTCTTTGTCCTAAAATAAAGAATTTTTCCCTTTCTTTTTGAATTCAGCAACACCTACTCTTGTAAGGATACCTATAAAACAAAAGTTAGAATACAATAAAACTAAAACTACACTACTACCTCTCATTAGTGTTTAAATTGAGAATTTCAATAGTTTGAGTGACTACCCTAGTAAAAATGCACTGAGCATACATGAAAGAATCTTTGAAGGTTTAGTTATTTCGTTCATGTTAAAGGGTATAAACACAAGTTGAGAGAATACATTTGAAAAGTTTAACATCAATGTTTCTGTGAAGGATAGAGTTTTGAAACTAGTGTAAGATAGATGGAAGTGTGAATAAAGAAGTAAGGCTAATTAGAAAATGGTTAAGAACAGATAACCATACTATTTTTGAATAGATTCATTGAAAAATAGATTATTTAAACTTTCACTATCTGATAAGCATAGGGAACAAAAATTAGGAAAATGAAAGAAAGAGAATTTATCTTTAGTTTGTAGTTTATTAAGAAAAGCTAGCCAAAGAATAAAGTTATGTCTCGGACTAGATTTCTTATTCCAAGCTAGGTTATTCTAAGGTACAGGAAGGAGAAGAGGCCTTAAATATTTATAAGATGAGGCATTTATGAAGGTCTTTAAAGGGCTTGCCAACTATTCTAACTTGTTAATCTTAGATCTATTAGGTAAGCAAGGCATTGGTTCATAACCAAGACTCTAGGTAGTCTCATTAGTTGATGAGTTCCAACTCCAGCTATTGTTTTTAATAATCTTGTAGGCTTTAGCACTTATAGGAAGATCATATCCATTTATCAATCGTGGAATTGTGAGATCTATAAGGATGTCTTAAGGATTCCAAAGATCATACAATAAAAAAGTAGAAACCCATTCCAAATTTTAATTCTGAATTGGTTCCTAATAAGGTCTCTAACCTATAAGAATTTCCTCCAACTCCAAGAGCTGTCACACTTAATTGTAACAGTCCAAAATTTTTTCCTTTTAAGGATAATAGATTGAACCAACTTAACCTACAAAGCCTTTATTTTATTTAAAAAAATCCAAACTCTTTTTCCCTTAATGAACTTTGTTCCAAGTTTTAACATATTTTATTCTTAATCCACCTTCTTTTTTAGATCTACAAAGATCACTCCACTTAACTTTAGACATATGATTAGATGTAGTCACTTCAGACTAGAGAAAATTATGTAATTTAGTTTCAATATATTTGATAATAAAATAGGAGAGGCTAAAATGGGTAGACCAATAGACATAAAAAAGTGGATAAGATTGAATTACTAGCTGAAGTCTCCTAGCATAAGAAAGGGACCTATTAGTCCACTTTTTCACTCTAATGTCTATTTTATCTAACAAAAGAAGAAACTATTTTTTTAAAAGTCTGCCAAACAACAAAAAAAGACTAAGATACTTAATAGGAAGCTGAACTAGGCTAATGCTAGTGAGATTTGTGATATCTCGATCAAGGTCAGTTAAATATTTAGATAAAAGGAACTAACTTTTAGACATTCATCTCAAGACTAGAGAGCTTAGAGAATAGGTTAATACCGTAAAACATAATTTTAATCGACTCGCTATCAATATAACAAAATAAAAGAAGATCATCAATAAATAAAAGATGAGATAGTTTAAGTTTAAAACATTGCTAGTGAAACTTAAAATTATCATTTCGAGCAATGGTGGAATCTAAAATCCTAGAGCTTCCATGCAAATAATGAATAAATAGAGAGATAAAAAATCACCTTGTCTCAACCCAAATTGCCCTCTAAATAATTTAAAAGGAGTTCCTTTCACTAAAATAGAATTAGATGGAGAAGTAATGCATTTCTTAACCCATTCAATATAAAACTTTAGAAACCCTAAAGAAGATAAAACATCAAATATAAAGTTCCATTAAATAGAGTCATAAGCTTTTCTAAGATTGATTTTGAAAGCACAATGATTATGCTCATTATTCAGACATTAATTTTTGAAAATCGTTTGAGCAAACACAATGTTATCTCCTATTCGATGATCCTTAATAAAAACTTATTGGTTATAACTAATGATGTGGGGCAACATATCTCTAAGCCTATTAGCTAAGATTTTTAAAATAATCTTATAAATCTTGTTGCAACAAGATATAAGTCTGTAATCAGTAACTCAAGAAGGGTTAACATACTTGGGAGTAAAGGAATTAAATAGTAACCTAACGCCCTATAATATTCCAAAGTATGCTTGAATCAAGACCACGAGCCTTATTGGGTTTGAAAAAGGTAAAGGCATCCTTAATTTCTTAAGCAGTAATAGGAGCAATTAAAGAGGTAGCAAACGAGTTAAAAAATTTTGAATGAGAGAAGTAGTTAATTCACAAAAGAGGAGGAGGAAGTTCTTTACTTTTACCCAATGTATTTTAGAAAAAGGTAAGAAACTGATTTTGGATCTCATAAAAAATGAATCTCATGTGACCATTATCGTAAATAAGATAATGAATATTATTTCTATTCCTATTTTCAATAATAGAATTATGGAATAATATCACATTTCTACCACCCTCTTTCAACCATTTAATATGAAAAGATTGCTTATAAAAACTTTCTTAATCTTCTAAGGATTTAAACAAATTCTAGATAGTCTCTCCCTCTCCTGCTCATGAAGAGTGTTATCATTTGGATTGAGTCTCATTTGATTTTGGATGTATTAAGGCAGGCCTAATTAAGATAAACCATATCATTAGTATCACCTATCTCTTTAGTATTTAAGATTTTGAGAGCTTGTTTAACCTTTTTAAGTTTAGTAACAATGCAATACATTGGAGTGCCAAAAACAGTAATAGACCAAGCCTTTTCAATTATATAAAGAAATTTAGGATGGGAAGCTAGGAAATTTGAAAATCTAAAAAAGGAAAGCTCTGTGACGTTTGGGAGTCATAAGCTTAACAAAACCAGGAGAATGATTAGAGATATGTGGATTCTCAATTAAATGATAAGAACCAGGGAACCTAAAAATCCAATTTGAGTTAATTAAAACTCTATCTAATTTTCTATGAACAAAAAGGTCCCCATCCTGTTTATTATACCAAGTAAAATTTGGTCTACTAGTATTTAAATAAAAAAAGGGCAAAAGCTTTACCACATTCCAAAAATCTCTCATACTATTAAAGGAAGAACCACTAATAGGAGAAGCTTCACAAGCATAGATAATAGAATTAAAGTCACCAGGTATAAGCCAACATTTATGTCTAATACAATATTGAAGACTTTTAAGAGTATTGTAAAGATGTTTTTTATGGTTATAGTTATTCGAGCCATACACACAGGTAACAAAAAAGGAAAAGTTAAGATTCAGAGGAGTAACTTTAAGATGAATAAGATGATCATTAGTGATGAGAGGAGAATAGGAAAAGGAATTAGGGTTCCAGATTATCATTAACCTAGCATTTTTATTTTGCGATAAGATGGTAATACTACTCTAGTAATTAAACAAAAAGCCCAAGTTCTATTAAAAAAAATAAGAAACTTAATATTAGTTTCAATTAAACAGACAAAAGAAGTAGAGAAAGACTTAAGAAGACTCTTGACACCTAACTGTTTTTAGTATTATTAAGACTTCTAATATTCCAAAAGATTAAAGATACAATTATAAAGAAAAAGAAAACAAAGATTGCTTGAAAAATCTAAGTTTTAGCTTTTTGTTTCCTATTTCTGTTATATGTGAATTCTGCATCTACCTAATCATCTTAGGTTTGAATTGAATGAACTTCATCATTACAATTAGCAACCAATTCACAATCAGATAAAGTAAGAGGGTTACCAGAACTTTGAAAGTATAGTAAAAAACATCTTTTGGGCACACCTTTGAGTTCTTTTGTTCTACTCGATCTTCAATTTGGTCTTCTGAGATCTTTAGCTTCCTCCTTTTTTGAGGAGGTACTTGTACACCAGGTTTAACAACAATTTGTTCCTGTATACCAGATTCACTAATAATCTATCTAACAAGGTTTTTTACTGGTTAATTCACCTTCAAATTTTGTAACTTTTGCTGAGTGCCTATCTCAAATTTCCTATCAATTGACTTCCACTCCTTTTTCTACGCTTGCTGATCAAGTCTCCATTCATATTCAATATGAATTTCCTTAAATGAAATTTCACCATCTTCATTATAGGTTGTTATTTGACAATTGTTTGGCCAAGTATTTTAGATATATAATTCAATACAAAGATGAGCAATATTAACCCTAGACATTTTAGTTGTTAATGCATCTTTTGTAAGTCCTATGGCATCCAAGAGGGGGGGTGAATTGGGTATTAAATACTTTTTGCAAACTCAAACTATCAACTTAAATTAATTAAAAAACTAAATGCAATCACTAAACCAATATTCAACCTAGTATGGAATGTTAGTGCAAATGTTAAAATAAATGCAAAG
>JAOXYD010073943.1:0-12545 GCA_028565735.1 Pinacopodium congolense
TTTAAACACATTATAGGGGTCATAATGCATCAAATTCACTATCAAAATCATATCAATTTTGACCCCTATCAATAACAGAAATTATAGAAACTAAAAATTAAACTAAACTAATAAAACTTGAATGAATGAAATCGCAGAAGATAGCAAAACACAAAAGATACTCAATAATGGAGACTTAAGGGTTGTTCTATCCTTGTTTATCTTCCTTTTATCCTATTGATTTAATTGTGATTAATCCTAGATATTCAATAGTTAATTACTCTCTCTCGAGATCTATCAAATTAATCCCAATTGAACTACCTAAATGTTGAATTATAACCTCTTAGTTCACAATAATACTCCTAAATAATGCAATTAGATTTGAAGCCATCCTAAGGAAAATTAATAAATAATTAATATCTCTCTTCAATTACGTATTAATCATTTAACTGCAAGTACGTTAAGCTACCAACTCATGTTGCGCACCCTAACTTAAATAAATGAAAACAACAACTTGATTCGAAGCGATTGTAAGCTAAACAATTAACATAAACAATTATCCATTAAATCATGTAGTAAAAGTTAGATAAACAATTCAAGAAAAATCAATAAAATAGATTTAGCAATCCATAATCATGTTCAAACCAAGAGTATTCAAATTAAATATTGAAATAAAAGTAAAAGAAAAATGAACTAGTGAAGATGATAAAGCCTCTTTCTTTTTTTTTTTTTTGGAAAATTTAGATAACCCTTGTTGAGTCTTGATTATCCTCCTTCTTCTTAAGTTTTCACACATTTTTCCTCTTCTGAAACCCTAGATTTTTGTCTTAGATGTGTCTTAGGATAAAAAATCTAACTATTAGGGTTCCTCATATCTTCTTATGTCAAAAAATATTATAAAACACCTCGTGCACATGTTTTTCCATGTCATCTCGCCATATTAGATTTTTTAGCTTTGACTCTGCTCAGTATTTTAGCTATATCTTGGTCTACCAGACCTCAAAATATCATAAAATTTGATATATGGCCTCCTCATATATTGTTCTAGCACCCTATAAAAATTCACAGCATTCCGAGCTCTTTAAGGCCATCTAATGCATCACCGAAGTTACAATATGAAAAATAGTGCTGGTTTAGGTCTCATTTGTTAACTACACATCCAAACATCAAAATGAATAAACCCATTCCTTAAATAAGTTCATATTTTTCCCTCAAACACTAAACAATGAAAAGAAACATTTAAACATCTAAAATATCATGAAAGGAATGCAAAATTTCATACTTAATTTAAAACACATAAAGAACACTTGAAATGCTTAAAAATAACCTAAAAACATAATCTAAAACACACTTATCAATTAGCAGCAAATTAGGAGAAATATACCTTAAAATTAGATTAAATTCATATGAAAATACATTAAAATCAAGTGTATTTTCATGCCAAATTAAACATAAGTGTGATCATCCATTCCTGCCCCCACACTTAAGTACAACATTGTCCTCAATGTTGAGAAAATAATAAGAAAGCACGAAAATGAGGGGAAAAGGAGAGAAAGCACTCAAAAGGATAAGAAAATCTGAAGCTGATGCCATTGGAAAGGGAATTATCATTGAAATCATACCTAAAAAAGATCAATGAACAAGTGAAAGCAATAGGTATAGTAACTAAAGACAAGCTCCCGAAATAGATATCATGAATAAAAAAACAAGGATCATTAAGCTAAGGGCAAGCAAAAATAAAAAGAAAGCACATTATTTAAGCACACTAAAAACACTAACCTAAAACATAAAGCAAGAAAAAACAAACTACTAAAAAATAAGAAAAAAAAGGTCCAAGATTAGGGTGGATTGAAAAGAGCATCACTATAAACAACTTCCTTAACTGATCTAGAGGAATACAATTTGATTTGATGACCATTACTTTAAAGGTAAATTGGCCATTAGTAACTTTAAAAGCTCCATAAGGATATGCTTCAATAGCATCATAATGACTAAACCATCTTAACTTTAACTTTCCAGGGAAGAGTCTCAATCAGGCATTATACACTAATAGCTTTTCACCAATTTTGATATCTTACTGAATGATGTTCTTTTCGTGCCATTTTTTCACTTTTTCCTTGTAAAGTTGAGAATTCTCATAAGAATCCAAATAAAATTCATTCAATTCATTAAATTGTAAAAATCTTTGCTCACCACTTTGTCTAGAGTCAAAATTTAAAACTGAATAGTTCAAAATTCTTTATGCTTTAATTCAATTGGAAAATGACATGATTTTCCATAAATGAGGCGAAAAGGAGATAGGTGTCTTATAAGTGGTTCTATAAGCCCATAAAGCATCGTCCAGTTGAAAAGACTTGTCTTTTCTTAAAGCATTAACGGTCTTTTCTAGAATTCTATTGATTTCTCTATTTGAAATTTTGACCTGATCGCTTGTTTGAAAATAATATGGAGTTGCAAATTTATGGATTATACCATACGGTGACAGGAGGATATCAAAGTGCTTATTACATAAATGCAAACTTCCATCACTTATGATTGCTCGAGGTGTACCAAACCTTGTAAAAATATTCTTCTTTAAAAAATTGACCACTCATTTTGCTTCATTAGTAGACAAGGCTACTACTTCTACCCATTTACGTACATAATCAACTATGACTAAAATATACTGATTGACCTATGATTTAAGGAACACACCCATAAAATCGATACCTTATACATCAAACACTTAATAGAAAATAATGTAATTTAACGACATCTCGTGTCTCTTAGAAATGTTTCCTATTCTCTAACATCGATCACAAGATTTAACAAATTCAAAAGCATCTTTAAACAAAGTAGTCCAACAGAAACCTGATTCTAAAACTTTATGATCCATTCTAGTTGGGCATAAATGTCCTCCTACTTCTTTAGAATGACAATGCTCTAAGATAAAAGACACTTCTATATAAGGAACACATTTTCTAATAAGTCCATTTCTACAAATCTTATATATAAATGAAGCATACCATAGAAATATTCTAACATTTGAGAGGAAATTATTTATTTGTTGATATGATAAATGATAAGGAATAATTTTACTAGTCAAATAATTAACAAAATCAGCATATCATGGCTCATTATCCTTCACTACTAATAAGTGTTCCTCTAGAATAATTTCTTGAATAGTATGGTTTTTGCCTTTTTCCATAACTTCTTCATTCAGCCTTGAAAGATGATCAATAATAAAGTTCTCAGCACCCCTCTTGTCTTTGATCTCAACATCAAACTCTTGCAATAAAAGGACCCATTTGATCAATCTCGACTTGGAATTAGGTTTATTCATAAAACATTTCAATGTTGCATGATCAGTGTATACTATCACCTTTGAAAGAACTAAGTAAGATTGAAATTTACCAAAAGTAAAGACAACAGCCAGCATCTCCTTTTCAGTTTTCGTATAATTCTTTTAAGCTTCATTGAGAGTTCTACTAACATAATAGATTGGATAAAAAAAATTTTTCTTCCTTTTCCCTAATACTACGCCAATGGTGAAATCACTTGCACCGCACATCAATTCAAATGGTAATGACCAATTAGGTAAAACTAGGTTGGGTGTACTAATAAGATTAGTCTTTAATAGTTTAAAAGAATGTAATTACTTATCATCAAACTTAAACACTACATCATTGGTTAAAAGATCAGTAAGGGCCTTAGTTTTCTTTGAAAATTCCTTGATGAATCAATGAAAGAAGCCAGCATGACCTAAGAAACTTTTAACAACTCTAATTGAATTTGGAGGTAGGAGCTATGCAATCACATCTATCTTTGTTGGGTTCTACTTATATGCCTTTACTTGATATCTTATGGTCCAGAAAAATACACTCTTGAACCATAAAATTTGTCTCTTCACATCTTTTAAGCACTTTATCGAAATTTTGCAAATATGATTCAAAAGATGTGCCGAAAATAGAAACATCATCCATAAACATCTCGATGCAAGATTCTATCACATCAGAAAATATAGCAATTATAAACCTTTGAAACGTTATTTGGGGCATTACATATCCCAAAAGACATGCGTCTATAAGCAAATGTGACAGAGATGCATTTTATAATATTTTTATATGTGTTTCAACGCTATTTCATCCCTATTTTGTTGTGTAAATGCTTAATTTTTTAAATCCTTTTTATGTTTACATGTAGATTTGACCTTAAAGTAAAAATACATGTTGAAAGGGCCAAGTTTTGAGGAAAATTAGAGCATTTGATCCAAGGTGTAGTTGTCACCATTTAGTGAAGATCGACCGATTGAATAGTTATCAGTCAACCGAAGGCATCCAAGGTGTAGTTTTCACCGTTTAATTAAGATCGATCGACCAAATATATATCAGTCAACTTAAGGCAAGGATCGGTTGACCAATGTCAAATGCTAAGTCGACTGAATGAAGGTACTTATGAGATCAGTCGACTTATGTCAATGATTCAGTCAACTGAATGAAAAGAGCAATCAACCAAAGAACACTTGACAACAAAAAAAGAATAAGCAAGAATGATGACATTTTGAGACAAACCCTTAATATAAAAGGCAAGGCATGTTTAGTCTTCAAGGACTCTTCTCTAGCTATTGCAGCTATCTCCTTTAGTAGTTTTAGGGGTTTCTTTATTTGTTTTCTTCTTTTTTGAGCTTAGTTAAGTTAGTATCTTGTGTTTTTCTTTCTGTTACTCTATTATAGATCGTAGATAGTCATTTATTTTGATGTTTTTTTTTTCGTTTTTTATTATTTCTTATTTAAGTTTGTTTAATTTATTTTTGTATGAAATACTTACCTTTAATTAATATAATCATTTTTTATTTTATTTATAGCCTTGTGTTTATTTGTTTTGTAATTATTTCTGCGTTAATGATTTATTTCAATATTTTCAGTTTATGATATGTGTTAATTTCATAATGTTTTGCTAGTATCTTTTGGGTTTGAAGGTGTATGAATGGATTAGGTTGATTAATTGTGAGAATGTGAATTGATTGAGCTTAATTTGGTGTTTTTAAGCTTAGGTTAGATTGGGATTTTTGTTAATTGTTATGGATTACATGTTATCTTTAAGATTGACCACCCTGTAGGTAATTCCCTAATCCTAAAGCTAGGAATGAGCAACTGATACATAATGGTCCTTAGCAATTTTTTAAAGTGATAATAGGTTAGTTGGATTTGTTAGGATATTTAGCCAGCTAATCTGGAATCCCTTACATTTAAGTCACACTATCCGAGCTTACGAATTAGTTGCCTAGGTTAGTCATTTATTAGCACCTAAAGCTTATTCACTATTAAATCTAGAAAGCTAGTTCTAAGTTATAAATGCAATGAGGGATATTTCTAGAGCTTGTTAGATATACCTAAATTAGAGGGATTGAGGGTTTGAGAGCTTGTTCGAACCTATAGGCTTACACCATAGTTAAGGCACTGTTTATCTAGATTCAAGGATCAAGATGATACCTTGAGCCCATTTCCTTATTATTGTTAGTAGTCTTTTCATGTGATGCTTTATGTCTAGTTTAGTTTCTTTCGCTTCCTTGATTCTAGGTGTTTTATTTTCATTTTCTTGCAACTTCAGAGATAGCAATTCACCCTAGCTCTTTATAGGATCGACCCTAACTCACCCTAGCTACTTAGTTAGGTAGGTTAAATAAATTTATTATTTGATAGCATACGATGAGTTTTAAAAAATTTTGGCGCCATTGCCATGAAGTCGGAGTGTATTAATTGTTATTTCTTGTGCTATCTTTATTTTTTTTGTTTTTATTATTCTTTTTTCATCTTTGATTTCTGCTAATTACTTGTTCATAGCTTTTTCGAGCAATGAATTATTTTTAGCATTCTTTTTATTTTGATCCTTCGTGTTTAACAGATTCAGCATGATAACTTAACTGAATTTAAACATTAAGCATAACAAATAGTCAAAGAACATAATAAATATAATTTAAGCAACAATACTTTGATTAATTTAAAATAAAAACAATAATATATGAAATTAAGAGTTTAGAATGAACTAAATCACATCCCCAGATGGTTATTTAACTCTGAATAACATGATTACAGCTGTTCGAACTTCAAGTAACCTGAAACTCTCAAATTACAAAAGATTGAAAAGAAAAGCAGCTTAAAAAAATACTTTGATATGAAAACTAAAGAAAGAAAATGTGTTTTGATCTAAAATTTGATTACTTAAAACGTTTGGAGAGGCCTTCTATTTATAGGGGTGGAGTAGTTGCAAGTAGAGGAAGAAGACAGCTGCAAATTTTGAAGATTCAAGTTAGAATATTGTTGTTGTCGTCCTTTAATGATGGTCTGCATCGAACTACAATGATGTCATTGAATGATGAACAGCCCGCCGTTAATATCCAATTTATAACTTCTTAAACGATGAGCTACAATCCATTAATGGTGGGCTATTTAGGGTGTCGTCAAAGGTCCAAAAATCAAAATCTTCTTGCATCCATTCCACTGAATCTTCAATTCTTCACATCAAACAGCAATTGAATCATTTGTAAACATAAATTAAACATTAAACACTGAAATAGGGATAAATTGACATAAAATAATATCCAAAAGCACTATGAATTTCCCCCTAACAACTCTCCCACACTTAAGTTTTTCTTGTCCTCAAGCAAACCAATCCATTAATCCAAGATCAATAACATAATTACTAAAAAAAATTTATTAATCTTTCAAACATATTAACTCATTGAAATGTTATATAATTAATTATTCATATTAATTCACAAATGAATTAAAATCATTTCATTCTTTTTCAACAATCAACCTAAATCACAAAAATTAATTCCATATGTAAAAGGGAAATATAATAAGTATAATGCATCAGCTTTCAAAACACTTTCACATTCTTTATATAATACTTTATTTAGTTATCTAATTAATTAAATATATGAGCAACTTAGTTGATAAGTAACTCAATATTTTGACATGAAGGTGAAAATTTGTCGTGAATAACCACCGGTTACTCAATTGAGTTACATCGAATTAACTACCATTAGGCATCACTCATAATTTTAACCTTATACCCATATATATATAGTTTGCTTGTTTTTCTTTTTCTTTCTTTATTTTATTTTTTTTGTCTCTTTTTTATATACCTATATATAAGATTATAAATTGACGGAGTTAATTATGCTCTCTTATTTAATTAACTAAGTTATTTATTTATTTGTTTATTCTAATGATAAAAGTGTGTTAAAAGAAGTCCCAAAATTACTCACTAAGTTGTATTTTATATGTGGAATATCATTCTACTTATCATGTATCCATTATCTAAATTATGAAATGAGTTAAAAGCATTTAGTCATTAATAATCAAAATTAATCACTTAACATTTTAAAAATGTAAAAATAAATAAGTTTAAAAGAATGCATGGACAATAATAAGCACGAAAATAAAAGAAATTTAAAAAAATTATAAGCTAGTTAAAGAAAAATGATAAATTGATAAACTTTCAAACAATAAATATTCAAGTGTGCTCAAGACATATATCATTCCTCCACACTTAAATTGAACATTGTCCTTAATGTTCATAAATCTGTCCTTAATATTCATAAATCACAAACAAAACATAAAATGCGAGAGAAAGGAAATTAATACACCTTAATAAATATGTGATCATAAAAGCTTTCCGTTGTTGTGAATTTTAGCCATCTAAAAAGAAAGGAAAAAAATATCAAAGCACCAGAAACAGAAGAAAACACACAAAACTAAAAACAAACTCAATAAAAGAAACATATCAAAAGCATGCAAAAACTATTTGATGGAAAGCATATGAAATCCTACTACTATGGCTGAGTTGCCTCCCAATAAGCGCTTCCTTAAGATCTTTTATCTGAACATTAACATTAGGGAATTTTCAACCTATGCTTAGATCCAATACCTAACGTCTCATCCTCATCCTTAGTATATCACAAACCAATTTGGAAGGGTTCCTATACTAATAAAAAAGGTTCTAAGTTTATAAGTCTTACCTATGTCAAATCATTTTGGAAAAAATTCTAAGTATTCAACTTCAGCTCTTGAATCAAAAGCTGAAATACTTATGAAATTTAAGAACTCGTATGCTATCTTGGCCTCCTTCATCTATCTTATTTTTAATGACCCAGAAATGATGCTCAAAGTCAATAGTGTTGAATTTGGGTTACCTAAAGTTGTTGCTGACTCACCATTCTCACTTACTAGCTCAATTGACTCTACATGATTAATTTCCCTAACTGATTCTATAATTCCTCCCATGGTTCTTTGATCATGTTCAAGCTGAGAAGGATTTTCTAAATGTGAAATGAATGCGGCCTTATTAACCCAATAATCATCGGGGTGATCCATCTAACTAGAGGTACACTCATCTATACATTCAGGATACTACTGTTTAGGAAAATATGAAGGTTGTTCAAAATAAGCTGGATTAAGCTAAGAGTAATCAGGGTATTCCTCATAATCAGGGGTATAGGTTTCAAAATTATCATATTGATTTGTCAAGTCAACACCCTAACTAATCCTAACCATTGGCTATCAAGCCAATAATAATTTTGCCTCCACATCTTATTGATAACTCAATTAAGTTATCAAAAGATGCCCTAACTCAGAAACAAATATTATAATAAAAATAAAACAAAGAAAGAAACTTATAAACAAAACATAAAACAAACATAGAACACAATAAAGAGAACAAGGTAAATAAAAAAACAAACTCTAAAGCAATTGAAAATGATATATCCCTAAGATTACAATTCATTCCCCTGGTACTGATGCCAAATACTTTATTGCAGTTTGCCACATATAAAATTACTTCAAATTAATCTATATTTCAACACACAAATTCATAATTAATTCTAGACTAACTCTTCAGCAAGTGTACCATTCAAATCAAGTAATAAAGTGAAGTATATTTAAGACTTCGAACACCGATCCTATGAGGAAGTTTATATGATGTAAGTACTAGGTCAATCGGATTACAATTATCTAAAGAACACTTAACTTTTTGATTTAAGAAAATAATTATGTAACAGCTAATCTAACAACTTTAATCAATTTTAAAAGAGCTACAGATTGCTTTTCCTAAATTATTAAATTAAGTTTAAGTGGTTGATGATTTAATTGATTTAGATATCAGTGATGCTTAATCTAGGGTCATCACTAAATGAAGGCAATGCTATAGTTAAAACACTAACTTATCTCTATTGGTTCTATCTTTAAGTTTGGTTATGCTTCAGACTTAGGTAATCGACATAAAGCTTAAGAAGTAATCCTAAATTATCTTAATCTATGACTAGCAATCTCATGATTAACCAATCTTTGGTTATTTAATTTATTTAAACCACGTTTTTTATTGACTTTTCTAATAAAGTAGGTAGAGATTGTCAGATCCTAAAATATTTGATGACAATATCTTAAGTGATCAATTCAAGATAAACATTAACCTTCCAATAAACAAAGATTTACTCACTAATCATTCATTAATCATAAATTACCACAATTAATTATCCATAAACAGATTTAGCATGATAACTTAATTGAAATTAAAATTAAACGCAACAGTTAATCAAAGAACATAATAAATATAACCTAAGCAGCAATACTTTGATTAATTTAAAATAACAACAACAGTAAAAAAAAAAGAGAGAGCTTAGAATGAACCAAATCCCATCATTAGATGGTTATCTAACTCTGAATAACGTGATTACAACTGTTGGAACTTCAAAAAACCTAAAACTCTCAAATTACAAAAGATAAAAAAGAAAAACAATCTAAAAACTACTTTTATCTGAAAACTAAAGAAAGAAAATGTGTTTTGATCCTAAATCTGATTGTTTAAAATGTTTGGAAAGGCCATCTATTTATATGAGTGGAGTAGCTGCAAGTAGAGGAAGAAGACAACCACAAATTTTGAAAAATGAAGTCAGAAATTGTTGCTGCTGTCTTTTAACAGTGGTCTACGTTGAACTATAATGGCTTCGTTGAAGGATGAACACCCCCCCCCGCATTATCATAAAATTTCTAACTTCTTAAATGGTAGACTGTAATCTATTAATGATGGGCTATGTAGGGTGCCGCTAATGGTCTAAAAATCATAATCTTCTTGCATCCTTTCCACATAACCTCCAATTCTTCACATCAAACTACAATTGAATCATTTCTAAAAATAAATTAAACATTTAAACATTAAAATAGGGGTAAATTGACATCAAATAACATCCGAAAACATTATGAATTTTCCACCTAATAGGAGGTAATGCATTCAATCAATAAAGTGGGATAGAGACAACTTTGGCCTAGTTTAATTACTTGAATAGGATTGCATAACTCAAAAGCATGTGTGATTTACATTAAGAAATCTGTTGTCTAATGAATCTATAAATGAAGTTAAATTAAGATAAATAATGAATATTTACTCATCTTAGAGAGATTAATCAACTAAATCCTAGCTTCATTATTAAGTGTTATCCGTTGTGAGTTTGTTTAAGCAATTTATTTTTATTTGTTCATTTAATTTTCATTATCAAATCAATCTATCACGTTACATTTTTTAAGCTAGATAATTTAGATAGACACTTACCAGTAATAGTAGTTCCTATGGATTCAACCTTAGACTCTCCTTATCTATATTACACTACGATAGGTACACCAGCCTAGTTATGAGTTGTTATATTGTTCTTATGTTTCTTAGATAATTTTAATTAAAACTTAGGAACGTATCACAAGCATCAATAGCCTTGTAGATTTGCCTAGTGAAAACTTAAAGAATAAATAAATAATAAAATTTCTTTTTCTACATTATTTGATGATGTAATTATATCTTCATATATGTTATATTGAGAGCTTTTTCATAGTAAATCAACAATGATCGTCTAAGAAGTTTTCTTGCCATTTTCACTTAATCTTCACATTTTAGGAGAAAAAAATTTACAATTTTCCTAATGCAACTTTCTACTCAAGTTTGAATAACATTTATGCTCTATAATTAATGAATAATTTTTTTTTGGAATATTATCTATAACTTTATTTCTTTAAACCAAATGGTTGAGCTTAGAGAGTTATTACTTTCATTTTAATTTTGTTACCACTATCATGACATAAATTTGAAAGGTTGCCATTGATAGTGTTAAAACAACTTTTAAATTGAGCAAACTAACTCTTACGGTATATTAATTCCTCATATCATAGTCATATTGCTTTTAAAGACAAGAATGTAACAATAAAGGTTAGTCTAATTAGCAATTCATCACATATTTGAGTTTTGTATTATTGAGATATAAACACATATAATTGACATTAGGAGAAGAAACCATTGAATTGTAAGGAGATATGAATAAACATTCATTAGAAGTTCAAAATTAATAAAGGAAACATCAAAGCATTCATCAATCAATCTTTCCCTAAAAAAGTCAAAATTATGTTCCAAAAGGCAAACTCATTCATCTAAGAAAAGTATTCAAATTTTAATACAAAAAATATTTAAGAGTTTATTCAAATGTAGAAATGGATTATATTATTGAAAATTCTTGTTATTAAAACCAGAAGCGAGATAAAAATGGAAAGAAAATAAAACAACACTAGACAGAACAAAACTACTAAGTAGATCTAAGTTTTGTCAACTTTCTCTATTAGCTATTTTTAATCTATAAATTTATGCTGTGTGTGTTGGAAAGAGTTGACACATTATCCCTCCTTTTTTTCTTTAAAGCACTGTTGTTGAAAAAGGGCTGGAATTTTATCTTTAAAAGGCAATATAGGTTTCAGTTGGATGCATCATGAGCACATTATGATAATCTCATATTATCTATAACTTGTACTAATAAGGATATAAGGACTCAACTATCTACCAAGTATTGGTATAATCATGTTCTATTTCATAAGCAACTTATACAGTTTTTTATAGTCATTCCCTTTGGTGGACGTTTTTCGTTGGTTGAATTGATTAAAAATGGGAGTTCCTTAAATAAATTTTACTTTGAAAACTAAAAAGATATTAAGTGAAACCCAAGGTGATGAAAGGAAAGTGCACCTATCGAATAAGTAATAAAGTGGAGTATATTTAAGACTTTAATATTAAACCCACGAGGAAAATTTGTATTCTAAAGTTAAAAACAAGAAAAAATAGATTAAAATTATCTAAGAAATTCCAAATTAATTGATTAAAAATATGAAAATATGAAATTACTAAACTATCCTAATTTTCCTAATTTTGCTTCAAACCTTTGCAAATTTTAATTATAAAATGATTAATAAAATTACTGAAATTGATAAATTTGTGGAATCCAGCTCAGGATAAGTGATTAATGAATTAATTGAGTTTAAAACAAATTCAAAACTGGATTAGAGTTCCTTCAAGAATTCAAGACAAAGTTATGGTTAAGACTTATGCCTTTTTCTCCATTAAACTTAATTTAAAGTTTTGTTATGCTTTAAATCTAGCCAATGGGCTTTAATTTTAAGAAGGTTGATTTCTGGATTTGCAATCTTAGATCTCTAACTCTCACAAATAATCAAATTTTAGTCATTCATTGATTGATTTATGTTATTGATTTTTCC
>JAOXYD010073963.1:0-12544 GCA_028565735.1 Pinacopodium congolense
AGAACTTGGTATTTAAATAGTGGATGTTCTTGGCATATGACGGGAGATGCTTCTCAATTTATTTCTTTAAAAGAAAATGATGGTGGTTATGTCACTTATAGAGATAATACCAAAGGTAAGATAATTGGTACTGGTATGATTGGTAAGAATAACGCTATCATTAATAATGTACTTTTGATAGGTTTAAAGTTTAATTTGTTAAGTGTGAGTCAATTATATGATAAAGGTTTCAAAGTCTCCTTTAAAGGTAAATCTTGAATAGTTTCTAAAGTGATTGATAATTACACTATGTTTGTTAGTAAGAGAGAGGTAAATATCTATACTATTGATTTAAATGATCTCCCTGACCAAAATGTTGAGTGCTTAATTTATATGAATGAGGATGCTTGAATGTGGCATAGGATGTTATGCCATGCTAGCATGGAACACATCTCAAATCTTTGTAATAAGGAGGTAGTAATTGGTTTAGTAAGAATGAAGTATGAAAAAGAAAAGATTTGTGATGCATGTCAAATGCGCAAGCAAACTAAGGCTTCATTCAAGAAGAAAAATGTGATAGCAACTTCTAGACCTTTAAGTTTGTGGTATCATAGAAATGCATTCATTAAGTTAGTTGATTATTCAGATGCAGATTATGCCAGTAGCTTACTAGATAGAAATAGTACATTTGGAACTTGTCAATTTCTACGTCATGCATTATTTTCATGATTTAGTAAGAGTAAAATTTAGTGGCTTTATCTACTGCCAAAGCAGAATATATAGCGGCTAGTAGTTGTTATGCACATGTACTTTGGATTAAATAAAAACTTAGGATTATGAAATGGAGATTACAAAAATTCCTATTAGTTGTGATAACACTAGTGCTATTTGCCTAACTAAGAACCCAATTCAACATTCAAGAATTAAGCGTATTATGATAAGACATCATTTTATAAGGGATCATGTGAATAATAGTGATATTAAGTTAGAGTTTGTAGATACTCACTACTAATTAGTTGACGTCTTTACTAAACTAATGAATAAGGATAGATTTTGTATAATAAGGGAGAATTAGGCATGATTGATGGTGCATCTCTTTGTTTATTATATGTTAGTAAATGTTTTTCCCCTTTTGATTTGTGGGTTTATGCTTGCTTTTAATTCTTTTTTATGATATCAAAAAGGGGGAGAGCTGTCCATCATATTGCTAATTGTATATGATTTATAGATTACATATATTCTGGGGGAGCATAAAAAATTTGTAATGCATGAACTAAGGGGGGGCATTAGTTGGAATTGGCATTTTTGAAAATATGTAATGTTTGGTTATATTCATACTACGAATTTGTTGTTTTGAAATGTGTTTTGTTCTTTCTATGATATAAATTTTTTTAGCATCATAAAAAAGGGGGAGATTATTGAACTAAGGGAGATTTCAATCTTATTTTTGATGATAACAAGACATAATAATTATTAAAAATTTAAGTTTATGATGTAAATTTTAAAGATATGTATATTTCAAGATGACTGCATTTATAAAGCATGAAGCTTTAAGGACAAAAACTAAGTTAAATGAAGAACAAGAGATATAGAAGATACAGAACCTTATTTAGTTTTTTTTAATATGTTTATAACTTTTACTTATTGTTCAATTGATTTAAGGGCTTAATTTTGATCATGTATTGCATATAGTTTTTAAAAGTGGAATAAAGATTCATAACATAGTCATTGAATCATTTTGATTATTCATATTGTCTCAAATTATATTTTAAATCTCTTTTGAAGTATTATTCAATGTTTGGATTGTTAATAATTTTTTTAGTCATTTTTTTTCAATTTTAGAGTTGAAATTCATTTGGTTTGAACTCTTTTACTGGCATACCTTAAATCTGTCTAGATTTGAATTATCATCATTCAATCTAATTTTTTAGTAATTAAATTATTTTTTATTACTTCTAAATCATCATAGAATTTTTTCCTAAGGTCTCAAGAGTGTAGTAGAATTTATTTTAATTTTTTAAGCACTCAAATTGTTGATTGAAGCTCTAAGAATACAAATTATTTAAAGTTGTCTTTAACAACTCTTTATTTCCTTTTTGAGATTAAACATTTATTTTTGGCTTCTAAATGGCTAGGGCTACTATCAAAACTCTCTAAACCCTTCCTAACCCTAAACAAAACATCTCTAAACATTTTTAGTAGTTTTACAAGCCATAAAAACAAGATTGAAAGATAAAAAAATCATTTAAACCTCAAGGCTGACTCCTTCTTCACTGTTTGCCTCCTTTCTTCATTGTTTTAGTTTAATTTCATCCCTCTCCATCTTAATATGCTTCTAAAATTTTGAAATTATTTTTTTCTATTTAATTATGCATCCTAGAGTGTGTTTAATTTTATTTCAACTTTTTGGAAGATTATTTCGTATATTTTAAGCTTGTTTTTCTAGATACATCAAAATTGTCTCAAATTTCTCTGTTCTTATTTTAAACTTGATGCTTGCTATCTTAATCTACTTCTAAAATTATGAAATAATTGTTCTCTATTTACATAAGTTTCCTAAAGTTTTTTAAATTTAGATTCGAATTTTTGGAAGATTATTTCATATGATTTAAGCCTTTTTTTTTTGGGCAGATGCATCAAAACTATCTCAAATTTATTTGTTTTTATTTTAAATGTGATTCTTTCTATCTTAATCTACTTATAAAATTGTGAAATAATCATTTTGTTACTTTCTTAGGTGTTCTAGAGTTTGTTTAATTTTTTATTCAAATTTTTAAAGATTATTTCATATGTTTTAAGCTTGCTTTTTTAGATGCATCAAAACTGTCTCTAATTTTTCTATTCTTATGCTAATGTCGATTTTGGCTATCTAAATCAGTTTCTGAGCGTGAAATTTGTTTTTTTTAGCTTTCTTAATGTAACAAGATTGTCCATGTGTTTTTGGTTCGATTTTTAGGCACTTATACTTTCTATTTAGGCTCCAAATTCACAGGTTACTCAAAATTATCCAGTTTTATATGTTATAAAATTCATTTGTATATTTGGACATTCAAATCTAAATTGATTGTTTCTAAATTGTTGTTTTTATTTTTTTAAGTCCCCAAGAGGATCATTGACCAATTAGGTGAATTTTGAAAGGCTTATTTAGTTTTTTGGAAGTAGTTACATTCATATTTGTCAAAATCATTAATATTTGTTTCATTTGATTTTTTAGATTGTCATCAATCATTCATAAATGTTTTTAGTGCATCAGATCTATAATACTAAGTTTTTTAAAACATTCAATGGTGTCACTAATTATTCATATCAATTGTGAAAGCATTAGAGCCCTTAATTTAATTAAGATTTAAGTGAAACATATCTTTTAAGTGTATTTGGTTTCTTGTAAAGGGGATTACTAAATTTTTGGGTTGGTTAAGTATGTCAAGGCTCATCTTTGTCATATAAAGATTTGTCAAAAGGTTGGTCTTCACCTTAAATAATTAGATTGTGTCATCAAGGCTCTTCTTTGTCATATAAAGATTTGTTAAAAGTTGCGCTTCACCTTAAATAAGAAGATTGTTTCTTAGAAATTCACCTCTTTGCCTAAAAAATATTTGAGTTGTAAAGGCTTCTCTTTACCTTAAAAGGTTCATCTTGTAAGGTTACTCTTCACCTTAGAAAAAGATTGTATTTGTTTTTCAGTTGTGAGTAAAAAAAATATCTAACAAGTAGTTAGAGAGGAGAAGTAGTCTATCTTAGGAGTAGGCGAACTTCTTTAAAACTTTATGTCTTTCTCTTTCCTTTACTCTTTTCTTATTACTTGTTGTGTGGTTTAGTTATTTAATTGTTATCAAGTTTGCATACATATTTGCATATCATATTAAATTGAATTGGCTTAGGTGGCAAGTTTAATTAGTTAAGAAAAATTTAATCACTCAATTAAACCTCCTCCCCTCTTGAGTGCTTTTAAGGCTTATAGTGCGAGATTAAAGAAATATAAAATACAAAACACATATGTAAAGCATTTCACCTATAATACTCCATGTGTTACAAAATGATCAAATGATATCAATATTTCCCTTTTTAGCTATCACTCTTCTTAATATCCCTAAACACTCTCCCCCCTTTTGACATTAACAAAAGGATATTGATTGTTATAGAAGAGTTAAAAACAAGTCAATTGTTAAAAATGAAACAAAACTATAAAGATATCAAAAGTTAATTAATGTGTTGTCAAAAATTAAATTTGATACATATTGTTAATAAAAACACTTGTTACTAAAAAGTTCTCATAATTCCAATTATTATGAAATAAATCACAAGTTTATAAAAAATCAAACTTAATAATGATTTTAGAAAATATTTCATCAAATAATTCCCAAATCTCTCATAATCATTCAATAATCCTTTCAAATTACCAATCTATCATCCTAAACAAATGTAAATCTTTCTCCCCATTAGTTCATGCATTATAGCAAGTTGCACCCCCTTTCCCCTTAATATATCGATGCATTATGGGATCGTAAAGCATGAAAATGGATAAAAACATGAAATGGATCTTTAGAATTCAAAAACATATATATGGATTTTTTTTTCATCAAGTACATACATTATGCATTTTTCATCAAAAACATAAATTTACTCGTGTTATGCATGTTATGCATTAAAAACATATATTATGCATTAAAAAGGCATATTACAGATATTATGCATTAAAAATGCAAAACATAAACGCAAATATTATTTAAAGATTGCATACATGAAATATCTAATATCAAATAAACATCACTTAGAACCATGTAAAGATAATTGAAGTGTGTCAAAAGATGTGATCCCCCTATATTTAGGCATTAAAAAACATATAATCACAAAAGGAGAAAAGTACATATTTTAAAAATTTTCGAAAATATTTCCAATTTAAAAAATGATACCACTTGCAAAAAATAATATGAATTTCAAAAATTATTTTATCTAACTTATGCAAAAATATTTTATTAAATCATAAACTAATTTCAAAACAGTGCAGCAATTTTGAATCACGCTATCTTTTCCTCTTAAACACATGTAACATACTTTATACTTAAAACATATATTCCAAGGTCAATAATATCAAATCATGTATATGTCATCAATTATATGTCAAGCCAAATTTCTCAATTATTATCAATGTAAAAGTAAAAGAATTATCTCCTTTTTGCATTACTAATTGATAACACATTTTTTACTCCTCATTTAGTCCAGCAATGTACTTCTCTTGTTAACTAATGTGAGGATTATTGGTGACTTTCCTTTGGGACTTGAAATTTTAAGATATCAATTTTTGCATTTTTGCATAATACCTATTTGACACCAAATGATGATGACCTACAAAATAAGAAAATCATTATGTTCTAGATACCCATATAGACTTGGGTCCTCGGAAGTTAGCTTTAACACCTTTCTTAACCCATATTTTCAAAGGTTCTTTAAATAACCTATTTTTATTAAAGAAAAAAAATTCCAATATGTCTAACATTACCAAAGAAATAACATATTATAGAAGTATTATACAAATGTGAGTATGACTACACATTATTATGGCTATATTCATTTATCCTATCAAAATGAACTCTCCGAGGATAATGATATGTTCTTGTAAGGGGGAGGTGTTCTCCTATACTCATGCATTAATGGTTATAAGAATGAAACATGTCACTATATCTAAAATGAGGCTTACAAGAATAATGTTTGGATTATGCCTTCCTACGTTATATCTAGGCATATATGGATTATAAACATGTTCAAATTTAGTATACACAACATGTGACTTTAATGAATGAAGGTGAGGCCCAAAGGAATGTGAGTCATATTATGTCCTTCCAAAAACATTATGCCTCTTCTTATCTAAGACCTAAATGCATCATGCTGTAGTTGTGAATTTCTATAGAAATTATGTACATTCTTATTTTTATGTACGCTTTTCATAGTCTTTGGTATAGATCCATACATGAATGCATGATGTTTTTACTAGAATGAGATGTACATGATAAAGCTACATTATCAAATCAAGGCTTAGGAACATTCTCTTTATTTAAACTTTTCCTTTTACATAAATGTTTTTTGCATCATTAGAAACACCCCCTTAAATGAATCCAAAACCATATATATCATTTAAGTTCTTTTGAGCCCCTAGCATGTTAGTTAATTTTTCACTCCCTTGAGTGAATTTTGACAATGATTCCTTGAGGTCATTGATCTCCTCCTTCAACGTCTTATTCTCATTTATCAAATTTTTTCCTATTGTCATCATGTTTGTAAACTTCCACTGTCTAGACTTAACCAAATCATGTAATTTATTTTTCAATTTTGCATTCTTATTTTTCAGCCTATCATTTTCAATCATGTAATCATTTAGTTTCTTTAATGCTTTTCTATGCTTGGAAGAAAGCTTCTTCCTTCTTATGCTCATAATATTTAAGCACTTAACTAACTTAACATATGAAAAATCATCATCAATATCATCATCGATATCATCATTATTAGATGAGTTTCATTTTGAGAGTACCTTATCCTCTAAAGCAATAAAGCACATATTTAATACCTCTTATTCCACTTCTTTAGTTTGATGACCACTTATAAAAATTCTTCCAGCCTGCACAAAATTTCATTAAGTAAAGTGTACATAAATACTCTATCATACACATTTATCTAATCTACTAAATAAAATACTCATGACATTTTTATTCAATGAAGCAAGTTCCATCTTACTTTTATCCCATTCACCTTCTAATTTAAAACTTATTAACCATTTATTAGTTTGGTGAGAATGATAGGATCATTAAAAATAATTTCCCACAAATCTAAACTTTCACCCCTTAGGAAAAATCTCATTTTAATTTTAACAATTGGAAATCATTACCACTAATCAAAGGTAGTCTACATACATCTTGCCTCTCTTGGCTATATGAATCATTCAAATGTTCCATGTCAATCTTTACTCACTGAGTTTATTACAAATTTAAGCATTAGATGAAACCCACTATGATACCATTTATTACCCTTAATGGCACTCAAAAGAGGGGTGAATTAGGTGTCTGAAATTTTTTCTAAACTAAATTCTAAGCACCTAAACTGATTTTTTCTAATATGAAGTCCTCAAACCACAATTCAACTTATATATAAATAATGTTAGTTCAATGCAAATAAATAAAAGTCAAGCGATTAAATAACAATCACAATATGCATAAATTAAAAAAGAAAGGGAGGAAGTAGGCAAATTGAATTTTTATAGTGGTTTGCAAAACAAAACAAAACCTTTGCCTACTTCCACTATTTAAGTTCCCATTTGGATATTTCACTAGCTTAAATAATCTTCTTAAGGGTCAAGAGAAACCCTTACAATATAATCTTCTTGAGGGTGAAGAGAAACCCTTATAATCTTCTTTATAAAAAGGTTAAGAGAAACCTAATAAATCATCTATCAAGGGTTAAGAGGAACCTAACAAATCTACTTTCAATGGTAAAGAGGAGCCTAAAAAATCTTCTTTTGAGGATGAAGAGGATTCTAATATAAAAAAATTCTTTTATGAAGGATGAAAATGAACCCTTTTAACGAAACTCATTCTCAATAATTTCAAAAACAAAATCAAGCCCCAAAATCTACCTCACAATATCTCCTCAAACATACACAAACCCAACACTTGCTTTATCAAAATAGTACTCAATTGGCTCGAAAAAAAATCCAATGAATTCAAAATCGAAATCAACTCCTTCTCTTAAAATCATAAACCAACCAAAAATTAAACTTATGCTTATTCAATCATTAAACAAGCATAAAGTTGGCATAAATATTATTATAAGTCTCTTAAAACACATTGTTATAAGCTTTCCAAGTTTAAAATGTCATTGGTAGCTCAAACTAGTAATCACAAATGTCAATATGTCATTAACCTGACCATTACAATATTCATTGACATCACAATGGTACCCAACAATGGCATCATTATGCATTTCCATTTATCTTTAATAAAACTTGAACTACAATGGTGGTATAACAACAACACTATTTTTCTCCCAGTGAACCATTGTTATAGTCCAAAACTCTACTATAAAATAGGACTTTAATGGAATAATTGACCAACGTTATTAAGGGACGTTAATACACTATATAAACCATTAAAAGTTGTTAAAAACATTTTCAATCATTTACAAATACCAAAAACTCTACTCAAATGAGTTTTAAAAAGTTCCCTAAAAATTTTATTTGGTGATCAAGACATGTAAATTATATCCAAGAACTCAAAATTTCTTGAGCTATACAATTTAAAGTGCATTTTAATCTTTCATTTCAAAAGCAGTTGAAACCTTTTCCAAATGTACAAAACATTTTCATTGATTCAAAAAAAACAATTCACAAAAATTTGAAATCAAACCTCATAGTATTTTGGCGAGCTCGCCAAAAATTTGGTAGAGATATTGTGAGATCACCAAATAATAAAATACCTAACTAATTTTAACTATATAGCTAGGGTAAGTCAGGGTTGATCCCAAAAAGAGCTATTTGAGTTGAAAAGCTATTCTTAAAGTTTCCCTAAAAGAAAATTTTAAAAAAATACCCTAGATAGGAAAAAAGATAACAAACCAAAACAAAAAAACTAAGGACGCAAAGAACAATGAAATAGATAACCATAAAAGACAGATTAGTAGAAAATATATCCAGGATTTAGAATTTATAATTGATCCTCAAAATTTATTAATTGTGATTAATCTAAGATGTTACCTATAGACACAAACCAACTCTTGTATCTTAAGTTCCTCTTAGTTTAGATAAATTCAACAAACTCTAAAAATATCTCTAATTATGCGATAACCTAGAATAAGTTCTCTAGATTAAATGGTGTAGCAGCCTTAATGCACTAGGGAACACATAACGTAAGCTATAATATCACAAGTTCGGATTGTGTAACTTAGAGAATTATAATCCTGGATTAATTAGTTAAGCTAACTGACAAAACCAATTAATCTTTTGCTACTTACAGCAATCGCTAGGACTATTACGTATCATAAACTTATTCCTAGCAATCGAACTCGAAATTATACTTAGGGTGATCAATCCTATGTATTAATCCCTAATTGATGTCATATAACTATAATTCTAATTCAACCTTGATCTAAATCATAAAATCCAATTAATTTCTAATCAATTCTTACAATTAATCATCTAAAATCCCATTAATAACTTCCAACCCAAGAACAACCTCTGCTAACATTATGAAATTAACTAAAACAAATGATAAACTAGTAATAAAAAAATTAACATAACACAACTAAAGCTAGAAAATAATAACAACACTGTTGGAAAATTAAACTAGGCATTCCGTTAATAAAAACGTAAAGTTCATACGATAAAAAGGCATAAAATATAACTCAAACATTACAACTAAGGAAATCAATAAACTAATGAGCTAAAAATTAAAACATTCAACATTATAAAACATAAAGCAAGTGAAAATGAAAAAGCAAAAGCTAAGCTAATGAAAAATGCAACTAAATGGAAAGAACAAAATGAAAAACAAGGGAACAGGGCAAAACAAAATAAAAAATCTAAGGAAAAGCTAAGAGAAATGTTGCTTCCATCCCTCCTTAGAAAGCTTCTCAAGCTTTGGTCCTCTCCCTCTTTAAATATATATAGGTCATCCCCCAGGAAAACTTTGGTAAAAGCTTTTTGTCTTATTGTCTTATAGGGCTTCATGTCCACTCTCCATTAAGCTTTCCATTTGTTTTCTTTTAAAAAAAATTCCTTTTTTTCTCCTCTCCTAGAGAGCTTGTTTCAATGCTTTTTTTTTGTCTCATTCTCCTAGGAAAGCTTTTAAGCTTTTTTCTTCCTATATCTTAAAATTGGAAGACACATGTCCTCCACTCCATTAAGTTTTCAATTAAAAGCCTCCTTTCTTATCTTGTGCTTTGTTGCTGCCAAGCTTTAAAGCATTTTTGGTCATCTCCCTTGGAAAGCTTTGTTTTAAAAAATGTTTTATCCTACTCTCCTTTTAAGTTTTTAAGCGTTTTCTCTCCTGACAAGCTTTAAGCTGCCACCTACTCTCTATGCTTTTTGTCCTTTCTTTAAATGATTTTGCTACTTTCGTTTTATATGTGGAGAGCTTCACCTATTTAAATGTTTTTAGCTCCTCTTGCGAAGCCATCCTTTGCAAACCTTTATTTTATTTTTCTTCAAAGAGCAAGACAGGTGTCTCACTCATCCTTAGAAGCCTCCTCTCTTACAAACCTTTTTAAACGCCACCTTTCAAGCTTTAAAGTTTGTTTTGCTCCTCTCATTTTAAGCTTTCTTTTTTTAAACACCTACTTTGTTTTGCAGATGTGCTACTATTTTTTCAAGCTTTTCATAAACTTTTGTTCCCTTCTATTTTTAATAACATTTTAGCTCTAATTTTCTTCAAAACCTTGCCTTTGTGGTCCTAAATGTGTATCAACTCATACAACCTAGCCTTCAACACAAATTGAGCATTTTTATCTTTAAAATAAGATTGCAATCACTTGGGAATGCACAAGAAAACATAATTCTTTCACACAATTCTTGTTGATTGTAAAACACTCTATGCCAATATGAAACTCTAACCAAATCCTATCTTGCAAGTAATCTAAATGCAAACTCTTACAATTTTGACCAAACTTTTAAGTGCAAAGGATCATGCAAATGTTAAGCCCTTTAACCATTTAAAAGATCAAAGCAATGGTTATAATAAAAAATACAACTCTAAAATTATTAAATCTTCTTCTTCTTAGTATTTGATTTTTATTCTTGATTTTCTCATCAATGCTTGCTTTATGTAAATTTTAAACTTAAAATTTCCTTTAAATATACGTTCATTGGGCTCCAATATGCACTCATAATCATCATTCAAATTCCTATCTTTCAATAAACACCAGTAACCTAAACCATCTATAACAAATTTATTTTGTCATCACAAAAAAAAAAGATTGAAAACCCTATTGGTGTAATAGTAGGCTTATGTTTCCTCAACAAATCTAACAATAAATATAACTCTAGTTTAACCTTATAACAATAAAAGGCAACAATCATATTTAAAAAATGTAAACACTTTAATGAGAGATTTAAAATTTTCTAAGTCTTATCACAATTAATATAATTTCATTACACTCATTATATCTAACATATTCTAATTATAAAAGATATTCTTTAGTACGTTTCTTAATTATAATTATTGATTTAATAACTAAGTTAATGATATAATTTAATACTTAAAAAAACAAATTAAATTCCACATTTTTCTAATGAATGTAACCTTTTAAAATAAATTTCACACATGAAAAAAAGGTCACCTTATATAACTTTCCATTTTTAATCTTATCTTACTAATTGTAATGTTGTTTAAGGGCTCAACTATTGCATAAACATTGTCATTTAATTTTTTTGTGCATATAGTGATGCATAATTAAGAGGAAAGCTTAGGAAATGTTTTAAAGAAAATCTTCCTCTTATATTAAAATGTTTTTATGAAGTCTATGAAATTTATGTTTAGTTATTTTCCAATCGTAAGAATTTTTTTGATTGATTTGAAATGAATTTTAATACTTTGAAAAACAAAGTAAAGCATTTAAAAACCGGTTCCAAGAGTAGTGGTTTACCAGTGCTTGGGTTACTAGTCAATAAGTGTATGCTTTTTAGAGGGACTGATCAACTAGTACATAAGGAGTGGTCGACTAGCGTAGGTAAATTTGCAAGATTGGTCGACCATATCATTGAATGGTTGACCAAGGTATATTGATCAATCAATGAGTAGGACTAGTTGACTAATGATCATGTTAAATACCTAACAGTTAATTTCCAATACAACATTTTGACAATTAATAGTGTCTAATAACTATAAATGGCTAATTGGTATTTCTATGCTTATAAATAGGTGTTTTAGAAAGTGTTTTATGCATCTAATCACATCCAATTATATCAAAAAGTATAGTTGCACATAAAATGATCAATTGAGTGATTTTTAAAGTTTAAGATTATGTATTTTGGTTGAATTCATCATCGTGAGATGTGAGCCACTAAAACAATTTGGTTAAGCAAAAGAGATAATTTTTGTTTGTATTTTTTAGATACTTTTTATTTGTATTTTCCTTGTAAGCTTGCATGTTAATCTTCACTAAAAGAATATTATTGTATGAGGGTTACTCTTCATTTGTTAAAAGAAAGACTATAGTGAAATTTCCATGAAGTTCTTGGAGAGTGGATATAGGCGAGATTCGTTCACTAAACCACTATAAATCAGTTTGTTATTCCTTTCCTTACTCTCTTTTTATTTTCAAGTGAATTTTTTTATTTTAATAATATATTGATTAAAGTATATTGTTATATTTTCTCATTACATCATAATGATTTTTAGGTAAATTTCATAATTTGGAAGAGACTCCAAAAATATTTTTTCCATTTCTTAGAAAAATTTAATCACAACTAATTTACTCTCCCTTCTAGATATAATATAGGGCCAAAAAGTTATATCACAACGAGATTTTATATTGCATAAATTTTTAATGAAATTAGTGAGAAAAGATCAGCCTTATCTAGATA
>JAOXYD010073994.1:0-12543 GCA_028565735.1 Pinacopodium congolense
GAGGAACCCAATCCAATCTTGTTCTAAGGTCAAGAGAAACCTATACAACAATCTTGAATTCTAAGGTCAAGAGGAACTTATACAACAATCTTGAATTCTAAGGTCAAGAGGAACCTATAACAATCTTGATTACAAGGGTCAAGAAGAACCCAATCCAATCTTGTTCTAAGGTCAAGAGAAACCTATAAAATAATCTTGAATTCTAAGGTCAAGAGGAACCTATACAACAATCTTGAATTCCAAGGTCAAGAGGAACCTATAACAATCTTACTTAAATGGGTGAAGTGTAACCTGAACAACATAATATTTTTGGCATTAACATTGACCAAGGGATGATGATTGATGATATCAGTCAAGATTCTCCAAGAGGGCTTGATGTTTCCTTGAATGCTGTAAAATTAAAGAAAGGCTCGTTGGTTGCCATTCTGGACTAGGAATTATAGGCTTTGTTGTTGTTATAGGGGCTCAAATTTGCTAATGCTTTTAGTATTATTAGTTTCATTCTAAATCTCAAAAAGTTTGTTGAAGATGTGTTATGGTGATAAAGCATAGGGTCAACATTTCGGACTCGGGGTCTATTTGGATATTGCATATACCAAGTAAGTGGCTAACTAAGATATACCTTTAATGTGTTATTTTATGTTTATTTTGAAATTTGTGTGTAATTTGAAATGTGAGATTTTAAATATATGTATAAAATTGCAATTACTGAATGTTATGTGAAATTTCTGATAATAGGATATGAATTAAAAAGTTTATATTTGAGTTTATATGTTGGAATGGTAATTACTATAATTGCATATTTAAATAATGTATTACTATTTTGTGTGAAAAGAACATGGTAGTGATATAGAGTATAAGTTATGCATAGTTACTGGTAATTGGAAATATGATGATGAATTTATGAGTTATGTGTAAAGTGAACTATGATTAATTAAAAAAGGAAAAATAGAATATTAAAGTTGCTTGAGACAAAGTATATTCAATAGTCATGGACATATTATATAAGGTTGGATATTCCTAGATATTCCAAGAGTAAGAATATCTTATATGATATTTATTTAGCACTTATCATGTGAAAAGTGTAAGATATTTTAAAAGTAGGAATATCCTCTGTGATATTTATTAGCACTTGTCCTTAGAACAAGTGTCAGGGTATTCTAAGAGTTAGGATATCTTATGTGCTATTCGCTATACATCTGTCCTTGAGACGAGTGTTGGTATATTTACCAGAGTGAGGAATATCCTATGTTATTCATTTTGATGAGACATATTTGATGAGATTAGCTAATAAACTGTTGAATATAGCTCTAATAAGTGAGCAGGATCGTTGAATTAAAATTTGGAATTAATATGTAAATTATAATAAGAAATTGCCCATAGTTGTTGCATTGTGTGGTATGATGGTTTCATTGATTATTTTGATCGATATTCTTTTTTCTTTTGTATCTTGCATGCTTCCACTTGATTCTATTGCTTATTATATGTGTTGTACAACGGGTAAATTCTAGTTATTCCTTACTAAGTTGATATCTTACTCCTTACTATTTAATTTTTTCAGGTTATAGATTGTAGTATTTGATTATTTCCAATTTTTAAGTCTTGCCTATTGATTATATTCGAAAAGTCAGCTAGTCGTAGGATGTCTCAAGATTTATTTTTATTCTTAGGATACTTTTGAATTTAAAATTCCATTCTTTTAATATATGATTTAATTGAATAGAATTTATTGAATGATTTATTTAGATTTACTATTATTAGGAATTTTGGAATGATATAATGTGTGATTTCATTGTTGAATTTTTTGAGATTAGTATTTATAGATTTATAGAAATTTAAGATAATAAATAATTGGGATTGATTTTTGATTAATTGTGAATTAGAATTTTACTTTAATTTGGAGATTGATTTTTTTGAATTAAGGTTTGATATAAATTAGGAATACATAAATATTTGGAATTGACACAATCAAATTAAATGGATCTACTTACCTACGTCTTTCATTTTGTATAGTTAATATGAATAAATGATGAGCCTTACGGGGCTTTAACAATGATTTATTTCAAATTTTAGGACTCGTTTGGTTCAACTTCTATTTTTGATTTTTGATTTTTGATTTTTTGTTTTTGTTTTTTATTTTTATGTTTTGTGTTTTGTTTTTATTTATTATTTTTTGTTTTTGGTTTTTATTTTTTTTTTGTGTTGTGTTATTATGTATTTTTTTCAAAAAATTATTATGTGAATTATTGTTATTGTAATATATGTTAATATTAAATTTTAATTTATTTTAATATTAATTTATATTAAATTAAATATTTAAATTTAATTAAATAAAAATTTTAATAATTAGAAAAATTATTTAAAATATTATTTATTATTATTATTAAGAAAAATATTATTAATAACAAAATATTATTAATTAATAATAATTGTTATTATTAATAAATATTAAATTTTATTTGTCTCGAATTTCGTCTGCACCTCCTCCTCTGTCTCCGCCTCCGCTAGCTAGGTGGGTGGTGATGGCGATTAGGTGTCACGATGTTAGAGCCCTAAGACAATTGTCGACTACGGTTAGCGGAGATCTTCGATTTGCAATCAAAGCGAAGAGGAGACCTAAGACAGAGATCATTGATTTTCATCATGGTGGGCGATTATGATGGCGTGGAGAGAGAGAAGAACCAAAAATGACCAAACAGAGAGGAGAACGAGAGCAGAGAACTAGAGAGGGCGGAGAATCAGAGAGAGAAGTGCGACAAAAAATAAAAATTAAAAAAAAAAGATGAAAACCAAATATGAAAACAAAAGACAAAAATCCATTATTGCCTCCACATCTCCAAAACGCAACACAACAACGCAACCAAATATAATAGACCTTATTAAGTTAAGTTTTTATTTTTTTTTCATTTTATATTTTTTTAATCACAAAAACTAAAAAAAATAATATATAAATTAATAAAAATAACACACTAATAATACACAAAAATCAAAAAAATAATACAAAAATTAAAAAAATAACACAAAATTCAATACAAAAATACAAAACTACAACTACAATTAAAAATCAAAATCAATAACTCAATTAAATGTGTCCTTAATTTTTGTATGTAACAACATGAAAAAAAAAAAATCCGCAACTTGAACCAAAAATAACCTTATTTTCAAGGATAGTTATAATGTCAAGTTACCATTTTTTTAATAACTTACGAGGAGTCAGTTTAAATAGTTAAGCAACTAAACAATTGAAATGAGGCCACCCCAACTGTCTTGTTGTCTATCTAATATGGCTGGACTAGTGGATAGGAGACTTTTCCTTTTAATTTTTTTTAAAAAAATTTCATTAAATTTCATCAAATAATTCAATTAATGTCTCTAACTTTATCTTTGGTCAATCCAATATCCAAATTTATCAAAATGACCACTTGACAATGTTGAGGAGCTGTGACAGAGTAACTGTCGGGTTTAAGTGTCTGGTTTGGGGAACAATCACAAACCTAATGACTAAATTAAGCTGTGCTTCACCTCTCACAGATCCACATCCTGATTAATCTGTGCAATTTGTTGTAAAATTAAACGGGAAAAAATAAAAATTATCTTTAAAAGCTTACGAACTTATTCCAACTCTTGTTGTTCTTATAATGCCAAAAAAAATCGACACACGATTGTTCCCAGGTATACAGTTCTTTTAATTATTTCATTACATAAAAGGTATAATCTATTTTTTTTCAAGTTAATTTATTTTCACGATGATCTTCCTTTGGAGGGCTTTACGTTTAGAGACCTTAAGTATTAGAGATTTTATATGAGAATTTGGAACAGAGCTATGAACAACTAACCACATTGATGACGGCTAAGCTTTGAAGACCATGGACTAAACACTCGGAGGAAAGTGGCTTAAAATGTAAATAATTTGTCAACAAAAGAACATATAGAGCTTATTTGGATGGGCTTATTTTAGTAGATCTTTTGTTAATAGAATTTTTTTTTGTAAAGCTTTTTTTAGAAGAATTTTTTTAAGAAGACAGTTGACTGTTTGACTATCATTTAAAAAAGAACTTTTTCAAATGAACTTCAAAGAGTAGATTGTTTGGTAACATAAAAATAAAAAACACTTTTAATTTTAATTATATTTATTTTGTAATAAAAATTATTTATGTATATAAAATTATTTAAAGTATATTAAACAATATGAAAAAGTACAATATATTAATTACCATATGAAATAAAAATAAAAATATATCTAATCAAATCTTTTATATGGATTATAATATAAGTAAAATTAATATAAAAATAAATATTAAACATTTAAAAAATAGTCAAATAATATTATATAAAAATAAAAATAATTTATTTAAAATCATAAATATAAATCTCAAAATAATTTAGTTAAAATAATTTGATATGTTAAATATATAATTTATTGTGGAGATATGTGGATATGGGGGTATTATGGGCATTATGTTAAAAATATAAGGACAAAAGAAACTAAAAAATAGACTCATTAATTGTCATTAATTGCTCTGAAATATCTACCTAAAAAAGCACTTTTTTTAGAAGTTTCAAATTTAAGCTTCTTAAAAAGATATATTTTGGCTGTCAAAAAAGTCATATATATTAAAGAAGTGCTTTTCAATTCTACAGCCAAACACTTATGTTTTAATAAAAAGACTTTTGTGGTAGAAAAAAGTGCTTATTGACCTCCCAAAAGCCCAACCAAACAAGCACTTAATTAATTCATGAATAGCCTCTCGTTCCCAAGCTAAAAGAATAGGATCATTAGGACACAACATCTTTTGATTTTGGATATTATTAAGATTGACCTGATTTTTAGCAACTCTATCTTTAAGATCACTTAACTCCATTTTATTTAAGATTTTGAGAGAATTTTTCACTATTTTAAGTTTGGACGCAACAAAATACATAGGATTACTAGAGATAGGAGTGGCCCAATCATTTTCAACAAAAGAAAGGAAATTTGGATGAGAGGAAAGAAATTTTGAGAAATGAAAAGGTGATGATCTCTTGGTTTTAAGGAGCATAAGATTCACCATCACAGGAGAGTGGCCTAAGATGTTAGGGTTTTCAAACAGACAATAAGAATAAGGGAAGATAGAAATCCAATTTAAGTTGACTAAAGCTCTATCCAGATTTCTAGAAAAAAAAAGGAGGTCACTCTCTTGTTTTTTAGACTAAGTCCACTAGAATTTAAATCAAATAGAGAACAAGAATCAACACACTCCCTAAAATCCCCTCATACTAATTAGAGTTAAAATCCCCAGCTAATTAGCATCCATTGTGGGAAAAGAAGATAAAGTAAAATCCCCAGCTAAAAGCCAAGGAGAATTACTCATACCCAACTGGATGCTTCTGAGAGAGAACCGAAGCTACTTTCTATTATTATTATTATTATTCTATATTTACAGTTTTTTTTACCTAATTAACTTTAAATTTTAAAAAAAATATTTCAAAGAAGTGTCTAATTGCTTGCTTGAGAACAAGCAACAATTCAACTATAAGGGCATTTGATAAGGTTTAGGTTATACATGTTTTTAGTCTAGTTATGATCTTTTAAAGCTTATGTTTGATTCCCTTTCATGTAATTTTTTAGCTTAAATAGTTCCAATATTAATTTGATATTGTGCTTATGAGATTGTGCAAACTTTGATCATTTTTATAGGCCCTAGATGTTATTTATAATCATGGAAAAAAATGAATGATTTGTGAGATAAAAAAGTGGAAGAAAAGTGACGTTCCATTGAGTTTGATTCCTAACCCTATACCCATGACTTAATCTATGGAATTTTATAAGAGAGAGAGAGAGAGAGAGAGCAAGAAAAAGCAAAGATCCAATATATCCAATGGCCAAGGTCACAATTATAACCTTGGCCATGAATTTAGCCATACAATAGTTAGCATCCTTCTCCTATTTGAGCATGTTTTTAGTTCTTTTACATAGTTTTTAAGCCTAAAGTAAGGACATCCACCACCCAAGAGAGAAAACCAAAGTCCAAATTCAAGAAAATTATAAAGAATTCCAACAAGGGTTTATTGAAAATTGAAGAGCTGAATCATATTAGAATGAGTTTTATAGTTCTTTACTCTTTTTCTTTTTTAATCATTATTATGTTTATTTTTATAGTGATATTTGCTTTCTTTGCATCTAGACTGAAATAACCCTAGACTTTTGTGCTTGTGATTTATGCTTCAATTTAATGAAAGATAAGATTTTCCTAGAATTATTAATGATTATTAGTGTGCATAGATTGAGATTTTTCTAGCAATTTCATTTTATTATTTGATTTTATATATTTATATTGAGAATAATTTATATGAATAGATCATAGTATGAATAAAGAGTCTTGCATGGGATGTTATAAATAGGCTTACATAAGTTTCTTGGTTTAGATTTAAATTTGGCCAAAACAATAGAATCCATAAATCAAACTACTGCATTCAATTTTGGTTTTAATTAAGAAGAGATTCTAATTAATCAACCAAGATGATAGAAATTATATTTCTTAAGAGATATTGTAATTCAATTAAGGGATTATACAATCTAAGTAATCTAGGTTGAGCATTTAATCAAGATAAAGCTTGGCCACATCAAAGTTCTAGGGGATACCTCATGTAGGTATTAATCTTATTGATTGTTATTTCTTCTAATAAATTGCTTAAGTTTGGGTTGTGATATGGGCTTAGTGCTTAATTTTAGTTTAATTAAAAATTCAATTAAATTAATCACTTATTTTTTAATATTAAATAATAGAAAGATGATTAGTATTAGTAGTTCTAATTCTCTTGAGAATGATATTCCACTCACTAATGTGCTATAGGAACATTACATGCACTTCCTTAGAATTGTGGAGTATAGAAGTAGGTTATTTTAAGGATTTAAAACTTCACACACATATATGCAAATATGACACTAATAGAGGGGTGGATTAGGTGTGACTAATTTTTTATAAGTCTTTTACCCATATAAAAATTCACCTTAAAGCAATATTAAAGAAAAGGGAAATTATGACAATTTATTGAAATTAAATTATCAATACAAGTTAAATTAAAAATAAATTTGTTAAATAAAAGAATCAGGGATGACTAATTTGGATACATACAACAAGAATGGATATTAATTGATATAAATTATGGATGCCGCAATAAATTAATTCACAGTCTAAAATCATTACAACTATGCACAAAATCAAAATCCCAAAAAAGAATCAACCTAACTCATGGGATATAATGTTACTTACAATTAGAAATCGGGTAATGAGATTGGAGACAAAGATTTAAAGAATTCGATTTGATTCAGGGCTTGTTTTCTTTGGCTTTCGTTTTTGGTTTTGGTTTTTTTTCTAAACATAAAAATCAATAAAGAAAACATACCAATATAACACAGAAATCGATAAAAAAAACACTTACCAATACAAAAATACACAATCATAACACAAAATCACAATCTACAACCCAACTAAACATCCCCTTAGTTTCTGCTTCAAAGTTAAAGAGCAATTTCTATTGAATGTTGTTGTTTTTTTTAAAATTTAGATTGTGTATTTAGCTTTAGAATCAATGAATGAGCCATAAATTCTATTTGAATATTATAATAGATCCAATACATGAATTTTTCTTTTTTTTTCTCACACGTCCCATAATAAAATTAAATAATCCCCTTGTCCATCTATGTTATCTGAGCTAAAAGTAAAGTTTAACATAGGTTAACATGGAGTTATATATGATATAAAATGAAAGTTAATTTAAACTAGTAAAAAATGAAGTTAAAATTACGAATAAAAAATTTTCCTTTAAAATATATATAAACATACTTAATCCCGTAACGATTCCGGATATCCCTTATACATCCTAAGATTCTGTTTTAATTTTACACAGTTTTCAAAAAGTTCAATAACCTAATGGTGGCTTGCTGCAAAGGAGATGAGCAGATAAGGATCTAAGAACCAGTCTATGTCTAATATGACTACAAATTTACCCTTAGCTACATGATAACTTAGGATACAATCTCTAGATTCAAAGATATACTAGCATTAAAAATTAGGGAATAGTTAACTTAGGTCATAACCTCCCAAACTCTACCTTAGGGCATAACCTTAAAAACTCAGACCATGTAACTTAACGAATTGAAATTCTAAGCTAAGTTGATTAAGTTTAATTTACAAAATCAATTAACCTATTGCTATTTATGGTATTTGCTAATGATAATTGCGGATCATAAGCCTATACCTAACAATTGAACTAGAAATTATTAATAGGATAGACAAACCTTTAAAACAATTCCCAATTCATGGAATTTAATTATAATTCCAAACCTGTAAAACAATTCCCAATTCATGGTGTTTAATTATAATCCCAACTTAACCTTATCAAATCACACAATCTAAATCTATAAAAATACACAAAACTCAATACAAAAATATAACAACCACAACCAAAAGATCAATCAAACGGCCCCTAAGTTTTTACAGAAAATTGTACACCAAAAGGGGAAGGCCAATCACTTCATCTATATAATCAAAACGACCATAATAAAAAGGGACCCGATAGCAGAAAAACAAAAGACAACTCAATAAAACCTAAGAAGAGAGCTGGTCTAGAATAAACAGATTGGGACCTTGAACAGAAGCTTCATATTGTTTTTTATGGAAAATTTCTGCTGAAGAGCAATTTTGTATTTCCTTCTTCTATGAAAAGGTCAAAAGTCTTCTAAGTTCCTAAGTAATTAAGGTCTCAGAAGCATATAATCATTTGAAGAGTCCCACACTACATGGTTGGTCCGAACCAGGAACTGGAACCAGGTCCAGCACAAATACCTTCAAGAGATGAAAATAATAAATCCTGAACAAATAGCTACTTAGAGGAATTGTCAAACTTCACATGAATTTTACCTTTGACCGAAGATTCAAACCCACATCCTTTAGGAAGTTTAATACCCACAAACCGCTCCGGATGGTGAGGCTTATGGAAGATAATTAGATTAACTATTCAGTCAAGGTACCTTGGCTTCTTTTGGAATCTAGTGGGCGTTGAGTCTTCAGAAGGTACATCATCAACGATCGAAGAGAGGACGGGATAAGGATGTAGAATTGGCTTAGATCTACATGCCACCTTCCTCTTTCTGTTAAAGTAGGGGACAACCTGAGCTTGAGCAGGATTAGGGACATTATAGTTTCAGTTGGAGGATTCTACACCAAAGGGTTTATTGGGGCCTCCAATTTGCAACTTACAATCTGGATTGAAGGGGGGATCTGTATGGGGAATACTTGAAAAACAAAGGTTAGGAAAAGCTTACGAAAGACTAAATCAAAATTACCTCACATCAATGTTTAGGATGAAAAATTCCATAATGTGTAGGACTACTTTGGTTGATAGGCTCCCAAGGTCCAAGGCTGTGTCTTTAAAAGTTCGATGGTTATGTTCTTGCTAAAGGTGGTAGATTGTAATAGTAAGGATAGTAGATAGAAGGTTTGTATAAGTGGTTCTGAGGTTAGGTGGATGGCAGTACCACTGAAGAAAATCAAAGAGATTAAGCAGGATAGGCAACTAAAACTGGAAATGATGAAGCATGTATAACCAGACTACTTTTAAGCAAGAGCATTCAAAGAACAGATAGTTAAGGTTTTCATTATCAGAAAACTAGAGGGGGAAAAAGTTATGAGAGTTTATGAAAAGGAGCTTGTCTCTCGTATGACGTTTATTAAGAAAAGCTAGCCAAAGAATAAAGGAGCATCTAGGCCTAGATAACTTATGTCAAACTAGGTTGTACCAGGGAACTGAAGGTTTGAAGGTTTTAATAACTTATAGGATGAAGAATTAGTATAGCTTTTTGTAAGGCTAGCCAGCCATTCTAGTCTGTTTATTTGGTTGCTGATTGGATGGTAGGGAAGGGGGTCAAAGTTCTAGATCATCTCATTCGAAGCGTCTCTCCAAATTCAGGAGTTGTCTCTGATTACGTCGGAGACTTTTGCAGTTAAAGCCAAGTCGAAAGCATTGATCAATCTTGGAGTTGTGCATTCCAAAAGGATTCCTTTTGGATGCCACAAGTCCTACCATAAAAGAGTGGTACTCCCATTTTCTATCTTAAATATGAATTGGACCCTATTAAGATCCCTAATATGTAATAATTTCCTCTAACTCTAAGAGCTATTATAATTACGCTTAGTAGTCCAGAAATTCTTAAGGTTACGGATAATAATATGCACTCACTTAACCTATAAAGCCTCATAGTCATTAAACAGAAACCAAATGCGCTTACTTAACAAGACATTGTTCTAAGTTGGAAGATGTTTAATACCCAGACCTCCGTCCTTCTTACGCTTACACATATCCCTCCAGTTGACTTTCGAATGGTAGTGAGAAGTGAGTGAACCAAACCACAAAAAATTCCTAAGATTAGCATCTAAATCTCTTATAACAAACGAAGGGAGAAACAAGTGGCTAGACTAGTAGACTTGGAAAGTAGAGAGAACAAAATTGATAAGTTAAAGCCTACCTGTATAAAAGAGGAACCAATTAGTCCACTTGTTAACTCTATTCATGACTTGTTCCAAAAAGGGAAGGCAATCTCTTTTAGAGAGCTAACTAGTAAGGAGAGGCAAGCCTAAGTATTTGATAAGGAGATCCCTCTTTAGAACCTGTACAGTGAACCATGTAGTTCTCAAGGTTTCCAAGATGTGGGGGCAAAAAGAATTTACTCTTAATGGGATTAGTTCCCAGGCCAAAAAATTTAAAGAAGGAATGTAGACAGTCAAATAACACTTGCATAGACTTTTTATTCGCACGACAAAAGAGTAAGAAATCATCAGCAAATAAGAGAAGAGTAAGACGGAGCTTTAAACAGCACCAGTGGAACTGAAATCAAGAATTCTTCTAATAGTCAAATCTAAAATTCTAGAAAGTACTTCAATATAGAGAATAAAAAGATAAGGGGATAAAGGATCCCCTTGTCTAAGCATTCCCATTTAAAAAACTTGGAAGCATTCCCATTTATCAGGATAGAGTTAGAGCGAGAGTAGATACACTCCCCAACTTGTCTAATAAGAGGAGTGGGGGAGCCTAAGGTCTGAACGACAGAAGTTAAGAAGTCCAAGTAATAAAGGCTTAGGCTTTTTTAAGGTCAATTTAGAGGGCGCAACGCTGTGTCCATTATCCAAGTGGTAACTTCTGAAGATTTTTTAGGCCAACAAAATTTGTCACCAATTAGACGGTTTTTAATAAAAGAAAATTGGTTATGGCTAATAATGCTAGGGAGGATATGTTTAAGCCTATTAGCGAGAATTTTAGAGATGGATTTATAGATCAAGTTACAACAAGATATAGGCTGAAAGTTAGTGACATAGGAAGGGTGAGCAATCTTAGGTATAAGAAAAAGAAATGTCAAATTAAGCTCCTTAAGCAATTTACCTTGATGGAAGAAATCTTGGATGGCCTTAGTAATGTCCTCACAAATTATATGCCAGGTTTTCTTAAACAAAAAGCCATTAAAACTGTCAGGACATAGAGCCTTGGAGGGATTAAAGGATTTAAACACCTCTTTGATCTCTAAGGCAGAAATAGAGGAATTTAATGCAGTGACAAAATCATCAGATATAAAATTTGGAAAGAGAGAGGAAAGATACTCCCTTGGACAAGGAAGATCTTTGTTCATCCCTATATTACTTTGGAAGAATTCCAAAAAAATCTTTTGAATATCCTCAAACTTGTGAACCCGATGGCCTGTGGTATCAATAAGAGAGTAGATATTGTTCTTATTCGTCTGGGGAATGAGAGATTAGTGAAAAAATTTAGTATTCCTATCGCCCTCTTTCAACCATTGAGTATAAGAAGACTGTTTATAAAAACTATCTTGATCCTTGAGAGACTTTAAAAGGTTAGCAATTGCTTCCTTCTCCTGTTGAAGAAGGAAAGAATTACTAGGATGGGACCTAAGATGATTCTGAATCTGATTAACATTGGCTTTATTGATATTAACTCTCTCATGCAGGTTACCCACCTTTTGAGTGTTTAAAGACTTAAGCACATTTTTTACCATTTTTAACTTGGTAACGACACAAAACATAAGAGAACCATCCACAGGAGTAGACCAGGTACCTTTAACGGTCTGGAGAAAATCAGGGTGACAAGCAAGAAAGTTGGAAAGACTAGAGGGAGAAGCTCTTTTGGGGGAATGAGTAGTGTTAGCCCTATGGCACCCAAGAGGGGGGTGAATTGGGTGTTTAAAAATTCTTGCAGAAATAAAATACTTTAAACACCTTAGATCAATTTAAACAATATGAAAACTTTAACAAAAAATTCAACCTATATGGAATGCAATTCTTATGCCAATATCAATAAAATTCAAAATATAATAAAGCAAATACAAATGCACAAATGTAAAAGAGATAGGGAAGAGAAGGAACACCAAGATTTATAGAGGTTCGCCTACTCCAAATATAAACTACGTCCTCTCTCCAACTACTTGTTGGAAATTCACTAACAACAATCTTGGTTAAAAGCCAAGAGGAACCTTTACAACAATCTTGATTCAAG
>JAOXYD010074004.1:0-13971 GCA_028565735.1 Pinacopodium congolense
TTTTTAATCACTAGGTAAAGTCAGAAACTCACCTTTAGGCTTCTTAAAAGAGTAGTATCCTCACTTTCCTTATGTTGCGCAGGACCAAAGAAACAGAACTGTTTAATATTTTGCACTCCAAAAGACCTGCAGAAGTGAAACTTCAAACTACCAATACATGTGTATAATTTCAGAGCTTTTAACTGGTCTTACAAATAAGAAAGGGTCCTGGAATTTTTTTTCACCTGTTCAGCCAAGCTCTCGATTACCTCCATGCCAAGCTCTCGATTCTAGATCACATCTCTACTGGAAACGAGAGAAATTTGTGTGACAGCATGAAAATGTTGATTGAATATAGTTCCCAGTCATATCCACTCCGTGGAGTAGAAGACTATATATATATATATATGTATATAATCTATTGAAGATGGTTAAATCTGTCAATGGACGTAAAATAAGACAAATTTTATAATAGTTTCCCTTTAAAACTAAGTATTCCATGTCCATTCTCATTCCTTATTTTCTCCTTCAGCTACGATATGTTTGTACGTTTTAGAACATCACCATCACTTGTCTTGATGACCACAGTTAAGGTCAAATTAAACACCTGTCTAATGAACTGTGTTTATGCATGATCATTATTTCCTGATGTGAGTAGAAAATGAAACTTACGACAGGAACTTAATTACCTGAGTTTGAGTTTCTTGATGTGTTCACATTTAGGACTGTTCTAAAACTTAATATAAAGATTATTGCGCAACAGGGGAATTTTATAGACAGTACTCAAATATTAGGCGAACTGCCGTGAGCTTTCTGATGAACGATGTAACAACGACAAACATCTACTTAAACTGTGATTACAGTTTCAGTCACGGTCCTGAAACTAGTCAACTGCAAACCTTCAATGCTGGATCATTGCAATCGTAGTATTGTCCAACGTTAGTTTACCCTTGAAATAAGCGCTAGAATTCACAAGTGATGGGTTTAAAATCCTAATGGATTTGACCTAAACAACTACCACAGCTGCTGGAATCCACCGCCAATGAGTTCCTAGGAACCTTACCCCTTGTTGCTTGGAAGCAACGACAACCGCCAGCCAAACTTGACCTGCTCGCCAAATTTGACCGTATGCCTTTATTTTGCCAGTTTGCTTTCGAGAATTCGTCACATGCCTTCCTTCTTTTTAATTTTTTAAATTTTTCTCTTCTTTTTATTTAACAAGAATTAATAGTATTGCTAGAAACACCCAACCGTGACAGACTAAATTTTGTATGTATAAGACTTAATCTATTTAAATTTTATTAAATGAATTATTTAAAAATATGAATATGTTATTCTAATATACATAATTTAATTCAAGTAACCATACACAATTTTAATGATGATCATAATAAAGAGTATAATGAAAAGACACAACTCTTAACCTACATTGACTCTCCAAATGTGACTTATAAATTGATTATCTACTTCTTTTATTAAATGAAAAGAAACCTATTAATATTTTCTTTTTCATAAATAAACTATACTGCATGATTTCTAATAGCATTCCTACGTGCAAGATAAACCATCCTAAGCCAAACTCTCTTAAAATGAATTGGTCGTTTCCTCAAGTTTCTGATTTGAGATGACCAATACGAAACCCTTCCAGCTAGAAAACTCGAAGCTCCTTTTATCATTATCTCGTCTTTAGCTCTCGTTTAGTTCTAATTTCATCCCTATTTAATCTTTAATCTTGAACAGAAAAGATAATTCCGGAAAAAAATTGGTGGCTCCAAACTCAATTTGTGAGGATTGTTGCCATATATTTAGACCCTACTTGACCCGCGAACGAGAGCATAACTTTAACAACTCAACATCACATTCAAATGAAGTCAAGTAAGGAAAATAACGCAAAGAGAAAGTTAAGACACCAAAATCTGTTTTGCATGATGAATCTCCTCAGTGATATAGGCTCCCGATCCACAGTAAATGATATACCCCTTATGTCTAAAAATTCATCATCTTTTTTTAGTAGAATGACATCACATAAAGCAGAATGATATATTAAACTTAATATACCCTTTTAATTATGATTGAACTCACCAACTTCTTGGTTGGGAACCCAAAAGTTTACCTGTAAAGGCTTATATCAACTTCAACTTTACTATTACCCAAAATGCAATTAGTGACAAAACAACTTACTTTAGTTTCTTATGTAAAGGCTTATATCAACTTCAACTTTACTATTACCCAAAATGCAATTAGTTACAAAACAACTCACTTTAGTTTCTTTTAGTCATAAGATTCCATAGCAAGAATAAAAACTAAGGGAATGTTTAATTAGGTTGTGTGTTGTAGTTTTTTGTTGTAGTTGTTGTGTTTTTGTATTAGTTATTATGTTTTTTTATCGATTTCTGTATTATATTAGTGTGTTTTTTTTATTAATTTTTGTATTTAAAAAAATAGAAAACTAAAACTAAAAATAAAAACTAGACCCTGTTTGATATTATTACTATTTCTTATTTTTATTTCTGGTTTTTAAAAATACAGAAACTAATAAAAATAATATAAAAATCGAAAAAGACAAAATACTAATACAGCATAAAAACTTATAAAATAACACAAAAATTAATAATAATATAATATAAATTAATACACATATATAAAAATAAAAATAAAAATAAAAAATAAAAATAAAAAATAATATCAAACATACTCAAAATAAATATAACCAACAGAACAAGTTTTAGTTTTTATTATGGAGCAAGTAATCTTTTAGTAGTTGTAAAGCGGTCAACGATCATTTAAATTAATCCTGAGTTAAAAATAATCCTACATGTAATTACTGAATCTTAAGAGAAGTGACACCACTTACATTCATAAACTAATATTAAAGTACACTCAATTTGACGAGCAATTAACCTTCTTTCTTCTCCATCCCATGGCTTGGTGAACGAGGGATTAGGAATACAAAATTTCACGAATCCCAACACTCCTCATGTGTGAAAAGATGTTCTCGTAATATCGAGTGGCTGTTTACCTTGTCCAATTGGGTAAAAAAGAGTTTCAAGCTAGTCAATGATAGGTTACCATGTCCAGCTAATCAATGATTAGTTTTAAACTTAGTTGGTAATGATGTTTGAGATAATTCTCATGCAGTATTACCATGTTGGTGCCTCTAAAAAATGAACCAAGTATAATCTTTTCTGAAAATATACTAGTGCAGTAGACTGAAAATCAAAGATTAAGCTATAATAAGTTTCTTCAAATAAATATGAAATATGTAGGTACCTTTCTCAAGAAAACATTTTGAGTTTATACCAAATCCATAATTAAGATTTGTATTGTCATAGCAATAGAAAAGATGTGAATCAGGACAGCAGAAGAGTTTATTAGTTAGAGAAACTAAAAAGATAGTGATTTCATAATTCAACCTATTGGCCCTTAAATGAATAAATTGCTATCACCATAGTTTCTTGATAATATATATGGGTCTTTCATATGCTTTAAAGCATCAATAGAAAATGCCTTTGTGTCTTTCCCAAACAAATATATTTCCTTCTCAATTTCTAGCTATCAATCTAAATCATACTTACTGGAACGTAACTCGAGGGGGGGAATGCAACTATCCTAGCTAATAAAACCCAACCAGACACATACTGTTTTTGATTATCAATTTACAAACTGTAGGAATTAACGAGCGTAAGCAACACCCTCGAACTTCTTCAACTTCCTCCATGTAATTTACCCTTACAAGCATTATGATAGTGAATTCAAAACTCACCAAATCGTAATATCCGATAAGACTAACAAAGAGTACCTCATAGTCCCAAACCTCATATATTTTCCATGTTCCATAAACCCAAAAATAGCAACCAGCACAGAGTCTTAAGCCTCCTAGGTCTTAGCCGAAACAGAGCATGCTAATCACCTCAACACTCGAGGGTCGTAACTTCTCCAAGACCACACATACATACAGATAAGACTATCAACCCTACTCAGACAAATAACTACGAAGTCTGTCAGACACAAAATTTGCAAAAACAAATATATGCACGCGTATAATCATTTATTATTAACACATTAACAGAACCGTACAACATAGAAATGAGAAGAAATACCTCTCGCCGGTATGGAACTCGAAGAGTCTGCCGGAAACAGAGAAGAAGATAATGGAGAGCTCGTGAGTCTTCTTGAACAAACCGGGGGCGTCGTTTGTCCTAGATTCTCTTGAGGTCAACCTTACCTCTAGGCCTCATCGCGACGGATGGCGTCCAGATGAAAACCCTAACCCTAAGTAACGAACGGAAGAACCTAGAGGTTGTGCAATGGAGAAAGAGCATGGTAAGCTTGAGAACCGAAGGCGGGCGTTGAGAGTGAAATCTTTTGGTAAGAGAATAAACTAAGGAAACAGGAAGAGCTCTAAACCGAATACAGTACGCTTATGGGGTAACAATAATATATGTCAAAAAGATTCCACGATCCTTACAACATCCAGAATCTACGTACGGATGACTTCTCAGCTTCACACTTGGCTCACTCGTTCTGGTTTTAATTTTTTTTCCTTTCTTTAAACACAATATCTTTTAATAAAATATTTACTGAGATCAACGGAGGACCGCATCATATGGATATGCCAAATGAACAACCAAACCACTAAAGGGTTTCCTTTTTTTTCTTTTCTTTTTTTTATTTATTTAGAAAACCAAAGGGATAACTTATATAAATAAATAAATAAAATCACATAATGAGATTATTCCGATGACTATGCTATACATTATTTTAAAAAAATGTAACATGCTATGCTAGATAGTTGAAAATAATAATTGACGCTTTCTTACTTGCCTCAATCACTAGGCTTTATGTATATATATGTGTGTGTATATTACTTAAAGATAATAATGAATGCTTGCATTTGTAAAAACAGGTCAGTTGTAAAACAACATACACATTTACAATGATGAAGATATTTTACAAGGCATTACATTTCATGGTTGACGCCGTACCACGTAGTTAGCCGTCTGACAAAATACCACGACGTAATATAGAAAGCGGCCATCAAATCTCCTACCTTACTATTTCACGCTTAGTCCAAACCTCAGTCTTGTTTCCTTCCGTTTCCAAATTCGAGATTTGCACTGTCATTGCCTAACCTTCCATTAGTAATGCTTCTTCCTATTCACCTATGTTTTCAACTCCATTCCCATGCGTCACAAGCATAAAAATCTACTTAAAATTATAAAATATGCGTCAGCACTCATATCCACAAGTTCCTATTGCTTGAATATTACAAAACTTCAAAAAGAATTGATGCCTTTCGTAATAAAATTATTATGTACCTCAAATTAAAATTTTAGAAAAGATTTAGTTGAGTTGTGATTTTTTTAATTATTATATGTTTATCATGATTCTCATATTTTGTTAAACAAAGAATCATATTAAGATAACCGAAGCTTAAGCTATAGAACAGGAAAAATTAGCTATATTTCTTAGGTATTTTACCCACGAACGTGGCTTAAGCACATCCACGAAGATACACATTCTCTGAAGTGGTTGTTTTCCAGTATCTGGGGTAACTAACTAATTTCGGCCCTTAAGTGCTTTTGAGTAATTTTCTGTTCGCAATTTCTGAGAAGGAAAAAGAACATTAACTCAATTTACTTAGTTGCAGTTAGTTAGTTATCCACTAATCGAGTTAAACATACGAAAAGTTTCGCTAAATTTAGTCCTCAAACATGTTGACTTCTGCAGAAAAGAAGAACATGTTTTGATCTCTTAACCAGACGTGGCTTCAACATGCTAACAAAAAATGAATTTCACAAAAGTTCTTTTATTCTTTTTATCATTCAAGATAGTACAAGCCTTTCAGGTCATGCAGCATTTATGTTTCCCAGGGAAAGTAATAATATATCACATAGTTTTAGAGAACGAGAAAGATGCAACTTCAATTTGCTTCTGCCTATTCTCTTCCATCAGCTTCCTTTCCTGAAATGCCATTAAAGATAAATTTAAATGCATAAAAAGTATGCTGGCAATTAGCAGTAAACAAGCATAATCCCTCCCATAGTCAGTGAAAGTCTTGGAAGCGGAGGGTTGTGACCACACAATTTGTTCACATTACATTCAACCATGATACAACTTAAGCTCATAGCCTCTTGTCAAAAGAAAAATGGCAACTTACTGTTGATATCCAGCAACTGTAACTCAAAATTTCCGGTTCTGTTTCTAACTTGAACTATATAGTAAATTTACCTGTCTCTTCATGAAGTTACACTTTCAGAATTTTAACTACAGGCTCCAAAATACCATGTGGCTCCATCAATCAATTTATGAATCATCATTTGCAGGAAATTGAAGGCTTCGGAACATGACCAGTGGTCTGCACCTTTTGGCCGCTAATTTACATCTAACTAAAGACAAAACTTGAGGTGTATAATCCCAAGGTCAGTTAAATCATCCTCAGCGGAAATACCAAACTGATAAACATGTATAGAGTCTCAATTTCATAGCGTCAATGTCTTTCCCCTAGGCAAATACCGAAGTGAGTCCAAGTTACAAGACAAGAGAGTCACATTGTTATCAGCAATTGACTACAGGAAATAAAAATCATTAAACCACAGAGATAGAAGAAGTGACCAAAGTGAAAAACAGCCGACCTCAGATGGAAATTCTGCAATTCAGCGGCCTACCAAAACCTTATGCCAGTAAACGAATGGGCGAACTAGTAAAACTGGCTTCCAGCTTTCCATTCAACCAGAAAATTTAACACCCTCAAGTAAATTCCATTTCCTAAAATTCCTTTTAGCCATAATTATATTCGCAGAACTATATAAATATACATGTTTTCATAACCTCATATCCTTATCTTTCTTCATTAGCCAGCATCCCAGTAATAACCATCTCTCGCCATCCTATCCATAAAACTTAATAGCAAGGAATCAAACCACAGAAGGCCATCCTCGCAATATCCTTCCAGATAATGATAAAGTAAACATACGCAATCAAGAAACTAAAGGGAAATAAGATGTGTGGAGCAATCACAAGATTTGGTTTCCCTTTTGCTCATAACAATGTCTGGTAAAAATGGCATGTAATTTATATAGAAGATGGAAGTGTGCTTGACACATTCAGTTAACATGGAACCAATTGAAACCACCAGAGTGGGTCCAGAAACTGACCTTTATATTTCTGATTTCTCTTAGAATAGCATCTAGTGTTTGCTCAAATTGCACAAGATCAGCAACGCTGAACTGTTCATTATTGTCCCCTTCCAAAAACCTGCAATTTTAAACCTTCACACTTCTATGGATGTAAGTATAAATTTATAGTACGTTTAAATGCGAGCTTCGAACAATGTGAAGAAATAGAATCACAAGAGCTTTCACCATTGCAGTATGTGCAGAATGTTTTTGTCTTCGAGCGAAGATTGGGATTCAAGATGGCAACTCTGCTGGAAATGGGAGGGTAAGAAATTGTGTAAGAGATCAACAAGCCAGTAAAAATATACAGTTCAAGACATAAGCCACTCCTGTGGAACAAGAGATTTAGACTATTGTAAGTTTGTTCAAAATTTCAAATCTGCCAATCGTTTGTTACAACTTACAAGTAATGATAGCTCATCCCAGAGCTAACTGACCGCATAAGCTTACATGCATGGTAAGATGTAATTGAGTCTGTGCGAGCCCCTTAAACATACACTTAATTACATCTCAAGTCTAACCCACTAAATATTAAAATTCTTCCCTGTTCATGTTGGCACTCACCTGAAACCGTTCACTCTTAATTCCACGCTCCTCAATCATCTCATTTTAAAATCATCATCCATACAAACACATATGTCAAACACTAAGGAGCCTTAAGGAGATCAACTAAGATGATAACACAAGAGAAAAGTAATTGATCTACAAAGGAGAAAGAGAGTGAGATCTTTTAAAGGGATACAACCATCGCTATCTAGCAAATTAGGTAGATAGAGTTGATTAAGTGAAACATTAAGGGAGCCCGTAGGAATGTGAAGTGTATATACCTCAAAGAAAGCTTGTTATATTTGTCCTAGTTTAGGGTATGTTTAGTTGAATTATTGGTTGTAGTTTTTGTATTTTTGTATTGATTTTGTGTATTTTTTTCAATTTTGTACTGTATTAGTGTGTTACTTTTTTAAATTTCTATACTGTTTTTTTTTTTGTTTCTATGTTTAGAAAAATAAGAAACGAAAATCAAAAATAAAAATCCAACTAAACTAGCAATTCGCATGTTTTGAGTCTAGCGTATCTTCTTTTTGAGTAAATATATGTTAGGAATAATGAAGTTTAATAGAAATATTTGACGACAAATACTGATTTACAGAAGTATACAAATTTAGACAAAATAATATCAATATAAGTGATTTATCTATATCTATCTACATAAAAAAAAAAAAGAAACAAGAGAATGAAAATTTTTATTATAATATTTTAATAAATTGCACAATATGTGAAATGTAATTTAATATCAAACTCAATAATTCACGTATACCCAATACTTCACAATAGTTAATTTCTAAATTTATTAGTTTCTTTCAATTGATCGAATTACTAACTGGTTTGACATTTTTCATGTCAAATCTCTCAATCTCATGAATATAATTTTGTTGGGCAAGATACAATCTACCTTTCTCTTTATCTTGAAAGATCTTCATATCAAGAATTCTTTTACTGCTCTTAAATCCTTCATTTCAAACTCATTTCTCATCAAAGATTTCAACCTATTAACTTCAGATATATTCTTATCAACAATAAGTGTGTCATTCATATATAATAATAACTAAATGAATGACTCTTTAGGAAGTCTCTCTTGTATTCTATCATAACATTTATAATAGTAATAAGTCAAATTCTCATGTTTTTTAAGATTTCATCAGTGCCTATTCCCTCTAGCAACCAAATTTTTTTATTTATTTTCACTAAAGCTACTCTGAAATTTTTTTATCAGTGAGCTCCTTAAAAATTAAAGATACCTTTAGCATCTTTCAAGGTGATAATTCTCCTACCATAACACAAAGTTTCTCTTAGTTGCTTCTATGTTGGCAATGATTAAAAAATATATATATGGGGTATCTTTTTCATCAATTTTAGTCTACTTATTTTCAAAACCTATAATAATGGAATTAAATTCATCAAGATGAATTTTAATCGAGAAACTTTTTGTCATTTGGAACATGAACAAGTGCTGTTTTGAGATCAACTTATTAATGAGACTCTTTGACAAAGATAACGATTCCAATTTCTTCCACAAAGTTGGATATCGTAAGTGCTTTGTTATCCATCTCCTCCCTTTGATCATTATTCAAAATTTGGTATTTTTTTCCTTTCCCAACAATGCTTTTTGCAATCTGTTTTGCATCAAGATGACTTTTATCTTAACTTTTCACAAAATCATTTTGATTGAACGGTAGAACTTGTCAATGTCAAACTTTCTTACCATTGTATTTTTTTCTTAAAGCAATATGAAATAAATCCAATAACAGTTTGTTAAGAATAAATGAAGTTTGGTAATGGAAATACCCCACGAAAAATATTGCAAGACAATAGTAATAAGACAGAAATTTTATGTGATTCGCCATTTCTATGTCCACAAAAGCAGAAAGAAAGGCAAAAATTTTTAATATAACAATCTAAATGATTAATCGAAGTCAGAAATCCAAATACACCCACAAACTCAAAATAACTAACGAGTATATTAATTAGCTTTCTCTCATGCAAGTTTCAGGTTATTTGTAACTTAAGAAGCTTTAAAAATCAATACAATTAGAGAAAAGAAATTCATGGTACTTATAGAAAACTTTGGCGAGAAACAAAATTATGCATTATTCTTATTTGCTTCGGTCCCCTAACATGTTTAAAACAAATTAATGTTGCAGATTTTGGCTACCAAGAGACATATTTAAAAGCATCAATTTTTTGGTGCCATCAATTTTTTGGTGGTCACACAAAAAACAAAACCAACTTTTCAATATAAAAGCATGCAAGATTACAATTGGTAACACTTTGCGAGCATTTAAAGTTCTATCAGGATTTTGATTTACTTCCATATGCTTCTAGACGATCTTGTACTAATTATTCCATTTTCTCTCTCATTAACTTTTTTATTTAGTTATAAAATTCCAAAATTCTGACAAAGCTAAGACATATACATGAGGCTGGTGCTTGACGTACCTCCTTATGGGTGGCATTTTTGTGATCCATGTTGTGTCCATGTGAATGCATCAAGTAGTGATCAAGGGTCTCTCTCAAACTGCATTCCGAAATTGTTAATAAACAAAATGATATTTCAGGCAGAAAGTAGTAGAAATTTATATGAATGATATCATACCTAATAAGCAACTAAGTACTAGCAATGTTTAACTTTCTATAGTTTTCTATATAAAAGAGATATGAGCTTCTTATATTTAACGGCATTGCATAGTGGCCCCAGTTATCTCTACTTTTGTCATTAAGCTTTTTGGCATTGGATAATAATAAGTAACTGCTGGTTGTGTTCATTTATATTTTGAGCCAAGTGACTATTTAGTAGTTTCTTAAATCTAAATGGCTTATTAAACTCTCAAAAGTGATTTCTCATCTTTTTCATACATCGGAATTTCAATTAGCTAATATGACTACAACATGGGTAGCTTCTTTCTCCACAGCTTACCCTACTCTCACACCTAAAATTTGGAAACTAACTAAAAGAAAATCCACCTTTCTATCCACTCAATTCAGTTCCTAGTGGCATCAATTATATCTAAAAGCATACTAAATGCACGAAAATACTAAAAGCATGCAACAGGAAATTAACTGATGTGTGCCACTTTCTGTTTAATGATTTCAATTTCAAACAGGAACTAAAAATTTAAAAGAATTTAAAATTTTTTTTGGATAGATAAGTAAAGGAATGTTAATTTAATTTTGGGTCATATATAACAAATTTATATTATTTATCAAGGAGTTCAAAAGTTTTAAATAGTTACTTTCTAATTAAAAAAATATCTGTTTTTTAAAAAAGGAGTATAGAAATGTGGCAATTCAAAGTTTTTTTTTAATCGACCAACCAATGGAGAGTAATTAGATCCAATACTTTCTCTTTATTTTGATTTATAATAGATAATTTTATCAAAAGTTGCATTCAAATCAAATCTTAACGTTATCAGGCCCTAAAATTTTAAAAATGTTTCAAAAAATCTTAATACCTGATCTAACTTCTATTAAACATTGAATTCTGTTTGTTTTTGAAAATTTTTAAAATTTTAAGATTCTTTTTAAATATTTATAAAATATTAGGATCTTTGAATATTTTAAAATGTTAGAACCTAATCTAAATATAAATGAAAACATTACTGTTAATATATGCTTTCCGCCTTTCAAATAATTGTCATGGGCTAAACCTAAACATTTTAATTATTTATCTTTAATTTCCCATTAAAATATTTAAAAAGATTTTTTTTTTTTAGTTAGGTTAACTGAAGAGGTGTTGTAAATACCAATTTTTGCTTGCAGAAGGAGACGACACACTCTTTAACTACTTGGCTGTTAGCGAATTTTGATCAACTTGTTTGATTTGATTTCCGTTTCTGGTTTTTTATTTTTGTTTTTTAATCAACTTTGGTTTATTTTTTTTCGTTTTTTATTTTTATTTTTTAAAATACAAAAATTTAAAAATAGTATAAAAATAAAAAATAACATATAAATAAAATACGAAAATCTAAAAAAATACAGTATAAAAATTTTAAAAAACAAATTAATTAAAAATTGAAAATTGAAATAAAAAATAGAAACGGAAATTTTCATAGGTTAGAGCTTTCATAAATTCAAGTTAGTGGCAAATTTTGTTTTGTTTGGTGTGTATATAGATTGGCCATGTTGAAAGTTAAAATGATTCAATGAACCCAACCAGAGTCAGGACCTTGTCCTTGATTAACCAATTACCTGCCACCATCTGAAGGGCAAAATAACACGCAAATTTTCTTTGAACCTCCTCGTCTATAATTCAAGACTAGATATTTACCAGCAATTTTTGATAGATAAATAGCTAGTACTGAATACCATGCACCTAAAAATACTAACCACTTAAAAATAAAAACACGATAGCGTACACCAAACAGAAAAGAAAATTACTAAAATCTCTATACCGTGTGATGTAAATCCATGTATGCACAACATATATTGCTAAAATATTCAAAGCCAAAGAAAGAAAGATAAAAGAGAGCAATAGAACGGTGAAAAGTAAATAGGAAATGAGCACATATACCTCCGACCACTGTGGAACTCGAATGCTTTGCCTCCACTGGAGAACACGATGAGAGCAACCTCAACATCGCACAGAACGGAGAGCTCGCGAGCCTTCTTAAACAAACCGCTGCGTCTTTTGGAGAAGGCGACTTGGCGGCTACTCTTGTCCTCGATCCGCTTCAGCTCAACCTTGCCTCGTCGCCCCATGACGCACCAATTCCAGACGCAACCCTAGCCCTAACCCTAAACTCAACCCTAGGAAGAGAGTGAGGAAGAGGAACATCGATGGAAGAATCGAGAAGGCGGCTTATGGCTAAAAGCAGTAACTGTAGATTCCGTTGGAGGGTGAAAAAGGAAATGCGGATTGGCGAATATTGAAAAGAGACAGTTATCAAAGAATACAGAAAAAATGGGAGTTCTGGGGCTGGCACGTGGCGTGCTCTCTTTCGTTGTTTTTGTTTTTCTTTTCTTTCTCTGGGTGGAAGAATTTGCCTTTTCTTGCATATCTTGTTCCGCGTACTGTCAAATTTGGGACTGGATTGAGATGAACCGTGTGAGCAGCTCCCCTTCCCACGTCGTGGGCAAAATGATTGATTTTTGGGCTTTAAACACATGGCATCGCCCAATTAATCCAAATTCTGTTGTTAGATTGCACATGGTTTTTTTCGAGACCTTGAATTTAGTATTTAGCTTTTTGGGAAGTTCGTCTGCCAACAAATTTAGATAAACGACACATATAACACTGTTAGATTTTCATCCAAGGCAACGCTCATATCATATTAAATAAATCGAATCGAAAAGTTGGAAGTATTAATATTTTTATGTGAAAATTGTAGATTTGGATTGCAATATTTTTAATCTCCTATTGTAACCATTTTCCTAACCAAATATTTGTACTTAACAAATTTTTAATTGAGTATTCTAATATTATTAATTGTTTAATTTTTTTGGGTTAATTTCTTTGACGGAAGGATTTCTTTAATAGGCCAAATCAATTTTAAAATGATTTAAAGGTCATGCGAATACCACATTAAATGATTCTCGACCAACTTTAACAAAATTACCTTTTAGGAAAATAGTCAAATAATTATATCCACTCATCTGAAGTTTCAAATGAGATCATGCTACTTTTTTAGAATTCAATTCCTAAGGAAAATAAAAGGCCGTGGTCTTAATAATATTTTGATGAATTCTTATAGTGTCCTTTTATGTGTTTCAAACATTGTTATGAAAATCAGTACCGTATTGATATCAGTTTTTGGCTCGAAATGGTATCGTACTAGTATCAGCCAATACCGATATTGATATCAGTCAATTTTTTAAAATTATAAAATAGTTCATATATTTTATAAAATCCGTAAAATGGTCTCTGTATATATTATGCATATCTTGTAATCATAATTTCAACCTGTTTCAACTTTCAATTAATACAATAAATATAATACAATTTTCATACAATATTTATAACTAATAATATCAATTTTCATATATTTCTCAAATAAATTACAATCTGAATTAATATAAATAAAATAGCAATCATTAAACCATCATAACTTAATATTAATTTATCAAAACTCACATAAATTAATAATAATATATAACAAACAACTATTTTCTTCATTCGTATTAATACTAATGTTGATTTATTTCTTAAATAAATATCAATATGAATAAATATAATAAAAATAACATAAACGTAGATACATACCTATAAAAATCATATCAATTTGACCCCTATCAATTCCCCCACACTTAAGCATTTTCTTGT
>JAOXYD010074004.1:13981-39544 GCA_028565735.1 Pinacopodium congolense
TAAAAATAACATAAACGTAGATACATATTACTGAATGTTATAAATCAATGTATCATCAAGTAAACAACCTCTAATCATAAAATGATAATCAATGTATGCAAATATCATAAAATAAATAATACATAGAATAAAAAAATACCACAATTAACATCAATATCCAGTACAAAAACTCTATAAAATAGAATTGAAACCTAAAAAACAAATAAATAGTTAACATATATATAATTTAATATATACATCAAATACCATAAAAAAGAGGAGAATAACCTGAAAATATATAAATATTCATTGTCTTGGGCCTTCAAACTGTTGACTGCTAAAATTAAACTGGATCCACCTATCATCCATTGCAAAATCCTCATCAAGAAGAGGAACCAGATCACCACCATCATCCAATCTCATCATAGCAAATGATATATCAATATCCTCTCAACGAGCATTGTCATCTCCCTGTAAGTCACTCTCATCTAAAATACTTGGCTCCTCAGATACCCAATCAGCCAAAGTATCAATATGATCCAAATAAATAAGATCCTCATCACTAGTTATTCTACTCAGAGTCCTAATAAATAAATAACATCAAATAACTAACGAGATTTTAAAAATAATATTGAACATAATAACAACAATAAAAAAAACACACCTCTCTCCAAGCTTTAGGTTGTATCTAACATAAACAAAATTATTCAACCTCTTATGCTCTAATCTATTCCTCTTTTTGGAGTAGATAAACTCGAACATGCTCCAATTTCTTTCACATCCAGTTGCACTTACACGTTGACTTAAAATACGAATTGCAAAATTTTATAATTCTAGAACATCATTGCCAAAATTATCCCACCAAGCAATTGCACTACAAAAAAATGATCTTGTAAATAAAATGAAGTAATGATTAATTATAAACAAATAACAAAAGTAAAGAAATAAATACCTGGATTAATCTGCTTTCTTTGCTGTATTGCTAAAGGTGTCCCGAAATCACTAATAATCTCCTTATATGCCACTATCTGTGAGGTAAGAATGTCTTGCATCATCTCATGCCTAACAATAGTAGTGATAGTCCTCAGCATCCCCTTGTTAACATCAACTCTTTTCTCATAATTGTATGAGAGGTAGAAACGTGGATTAAGAAATGCCCCAGTAGCAATCAAAGGAGTATACAGTTGATTTTCCCATCTTTTCTGAATGATCGACAGGAAAGGATTGTATAGTCCAGGTCTGTTCTTCAAATTGACCTTTATAGCTTCATTTACCTTTTCTATGGCATTATAAAAGTATCCCATCATTGATTTTTCATCACTATTTGCTAGACGAAAGACTCTAATCAAAGGGTCACAGGCTCTAACTACAAACTGACAATTGGACCAAAACTCTCTGTCCTCAATAATAATGGAAGCAGCCTCCAATCCAGCATTGGATCTAGCATGCTGAGAATCTACCCACCTATCACTAGTAAACATCTATCGTAACTCCTCCTTCATCACAACAAAACTATATGGTGTTAGAAAGCTGGTGGGAAATCTGGTACCCGCAAGACAACATAAATTTTTTCCACCAGTGAACTCCCTCCTTATTAAGTTCAACACTCATGAACGATTATAAATAAATCTCGTTATCTTTTTTACCTTCATCATGGTCTCCGCTATCATAGGAAAATATCTACTATTTCCAAAATCTTCCAACATTAAATCAATACAGTGAGCAGTACATGAAGTCCAATAAAAAGAATTATACGCACTCTATAATCTCTTACCTGCTAATTTGTAAGTTGCATCATTGTCAATGATAAACTGAACAATGTTCTCAGACCTAACTTCATTAACAACTTCCTCAAAAAGATGAAACATATAATCAGCATTCCTAATCAAATCAGATGCATCAACTGACTTAAAAAACATGGTCCCTGTGGTAGAATAAACTAAGAAATTAATGTAAAACTCCTGATTCTGACTAGTCAAACCATTACACATAATGGAACACCCATAATAAGCCTAAGTAATTATTTTCTCTTCCAAATAATTTCTCATCTCAGCAACACATTTGACAACAAGTTTACCTCTATAGTCATACATTGAAGGAGCCTTATATTCCGAACCATAAGAGGTTATATCATCCACCATAAGTTGATAATAATGTGATTGAGCAGCATTAAATGACAAACCTACATCATACCACCATCTAGCCATAGCCATATCAACTTTCTCGTCTACTTCCCTTTTTTGTATGGCAGCACGAATGGAAGGTTGAGCTCTTAAAGTTATTCTTAGAGCAAAAAAAACCAGCAAATGGTCTCCTTTTTTTTCTATCTAACCTCATTGCTACTTGAACAGCTCCCTTTTTGCTGGGTAGAAGGAATAGAAGGTCCTCCAACATCAAATCCACCAAATTTATCTCTACTAAGATCAGCTCTACCACCTCTGAAAAATGAACTCATATTGTCAATGCTAAATCTCTCTCTGCCTCTTCTATTTTTCTCTGTTTGATACTCTTCAATCAAAGTCTTCATATGTCACTTAACACCATGAGGAACCTTCTTACAAGATTCTACGTCACCTTTTATTCCGGTCAAATGCCTCTTTAGTTTTGTAATTCCTCCACCTTTTAAAGTCTTATCACAATAATTGCATATAATCTAGCTTCTCGAACCAGAACTAGGAACCAATGTACCGTGAGCCCATATCGGATTCTTGAATCTCCCAAAAGGGATAGAAGTATCATCAGCAATGCTTGATGTAGAACTACCCTCCATTTACCTGTCAATATCAATATAATTAATTAAGGCATAAAGTAAAAGAAACTAATTGTAATTGATGAAACATACACAATTGATTACATAAATACAATTGATGAAATGTATTAGCGTATTCATGCATTTAATTACAAGAATATGTATTCAATTTCATCAAACATATCACAATTTCACCTAAATTTAAAAATTTTCTATTTCACAATTTCACCTAAAATTGGAAAATTTCAAATTCCATCAAATTAAATTTAATTGATCATTGTATTAGCTCATTTATGCATTTAATTACAAGAATATGCATTCAATTTCATCAAGCATATCACAATTTCACCTAAATTTGAAAATTTTCAATTTCACAATTTCACCTAAAATTGGAAAGATTCAAATTCCATTAAATTAAATGAAATTGATCATTGTATTAGCTTATTCATACATCTAATTATAAGAATATGCATTTAATTTCATCAAACATATCACAATTTTACATAGATTTGAAAATTTCCAATTTCACAATTTCAATTAAAATTGGAAAAATTGAAATTCCATCAAATTAAATACAATTGTTTATTGTATTAGCACATTCATGCATCTAATTACAAGAATATGCATTCAATTTCATCAAACATGCCACAATTTCACCTAAATTTAAAAATTTTCAATTTTACAATTTCACCTAAAATTGGAAAATTTTAAAGTCCATCAAATTAAATGCAATTGATCATTTTATTAGCTCATTCGTGCATCTAATTACAAGAATATGTATTCAATTTCATCAAATTAATCACAATTTCATCTAAATTTAAAATTCTCAATTTAGAAACCTTAATTTTATCTAAATTCGAAATTAATTTAATCTATATTTATTCATACCAAATTCAACTTTTATAATACTTAACTTTGATAAATTAAACACTAATTAACAACTAATTGAATGAAAATTTAACAAAATTGAAAAAAAATTCAAAATTTAATGTTTAGAAATTTACTAATTTCTACTCTAAATCGTGAAATTAGTTGATGGAAATGGATATAGATGTTGAGATGATATTATAGCTCCTACTAGTTGCCGGAATTTGGTTTAAAATTTGAAAAATCGTTGGAAAATGAGTTTGAAATCAAATATGTAAAAATTGGTATTTTTGTGATTGTTGTTTGTTTTTGGAGGTATTTTGAAGTTGTTAGAGTTTGATGAAAGTAGTGGGTGAATGATTAAACTCAAATATATGAGTTTTTGAAGAAAAATATTGGAGTTATAAGGATGGTTATGGAGTTTGGTCGAGAGAGAAGAAGGGAAGAAGAAGAAGAAAATGAAGAAATCGGCTATTAGGTTTGATATATACAAGACATTGGTCAACCGAATGGTAATGATTGATCGACTAAATGCAAGTCGATCGATCAAATGGCAAGAATCAGTTGACTAAAGGAAGAAACAGGGAAGATCATCGATCGACCGAATTTACATCAGCTGACCAAATTATTCGTAATTAATTTTTCAGTCAACCGCGCAAAGGAATTGGCTGACCAAATGAGGCAATTGATGACCATTAGTTGACCGATGCATGACCATCGATCGATCGATAACTTTTCAAAATTACAATATCACCCCATACCATCTAGTATTTGTAAATGGGTTAATCGGTATAGGCCGGTTTCACAAGCACGAGCTGGAATATCTGCCTGACACAATTTTTAACTAGCTCGTATTGGTGACGAGTTGGTCTGGTATGTATCAATGGTATACCGCTAGTACATACTGATTTAAAAAATACTGACTAGAAGACTTAATTATAAAGTAATTCTCTTATCTATAGGTATCACAGCCTCACTTGCTGCTTAGGATTCAAAGTCAGAATTGTCTAGAGAAAATTTGATTACCATGTTGATTAAATGCAGTTAGTGGCTTTATAACCAAATAAGGAGGATTTCACTGGACTTATGAAGTTTTCCCATGATAAATTTTTGGAACATAGAGATATAGGAAGAGATATAATCATGAGAAGGGGCAATTCCTTCTATTAAATTACTATGTTAATAAATGGGAGCAAGTAAATAGCATATGAAATTTTATATGAACTTGTTACCCTAAAGGCATTGTAACTTCTTTTACGATACTCTAACAAAGTTTAAATCGATTAAACAGATAAATAACCGTGAGTAATGGATGCTCAACATATGTCCAAGAAGGAGAAGTCTTTCGACTTAGTTTACATGACTAAAGTTAAAATTTTGATTTAATGGGGACAATTTTTATTAAAAATAAATTTTATGAAAATAAAAAATGTGTACTTATTTTAAAGATAAAATTAACACACATTATCATACACCACTAGGAGTTTTTATATTTTATTCAAAGTATAATTTTTTATTCTTAATATTTTTAGGTGTAACATTTTTTGTTTTAGGTCATAAATAAATAAATAAAGTAAAATAATTTTCATATAAAAATTAAATTATAAAAAATTAGAACCCTCATTTAATTCTTTGTTAAATATAAAAAATTATTCTACCTATACTTATATATATATATATATTATATAAACAAAAATAAAAGTCACACTTCAATTAATATTAGAGCATGGGGATGAACTAAAAAAGAATAATAAATATAAAGAGGAACTTTAAAGCAAGGTTGTGAATATCGGTACGTATACCGTTGATATGTATCAACTGGCCCCTCCCTTAGTGTGAAATACATCTCCTATAATGCTGGGTTGGTATACTGGTTCATACCGGAAATACTGTTTTGTTCTAGATGAAACCGAGCTGATATCGAATTACCAAAGGTCAGTACGACTGAATGAATTATTTAATAATTATACTGTTCTAACTTTCAACTTTACGCAAAATTTTTCAATTGTTAAAATGGACATCACCATTGTGTTCAGCATATTTTTTTAGATCCCCCATCAAATTTGGTGTCATTTGGATCTATTTTCTATTTTTTATGAATTTTCAAATTTTCAACACTTAAAAAAATTATAAAAATAGAAAAAAACTTAGAATTTTATGAAATTTTGAGCGTAAATCCCTTGTCTTATTGTTAATATTTATTTTGGTTCTCAATATGAAACTGATATGGCGCGTTCTGGTCGGTACTGATCGAAATTGTAAGTACCGATCGATATTTAAATACAGTACAAAAAATAAAATTACTGTTCTATTTTTAAGCTACTATGGCGCGTACTGATTGGTATGGAAAAGAATTTAAAATTCTGTGCAAAATGCACTCAAGTAATCACCTGTTGAAACTAGATGAAGCAATTATAGAGAGAGAAAATGACAAAGACATCAAAAAGCTCTTTCTTGATGAGCTACTCTTAGCTATGACAGTGATAAGGATGTATTTTGTTAAGTTTTAACATATGAAATCATAGGAAATCATCTTTATTCTTAGGATAAAAGTACTCAAATTGTGTCCTAATGACAAGTTTAATTCTTAAACACAAAATTTGGACTAAAGTGTGAGGTTTTGGAAGAAAGCTGGAGTGGACAAGATGTGAAGTTGGAGTTAGAGGCTAACTCAGAAGGTTGATCAACCGATGCTTATAGTCGGTCGATTAATGCTTTTAGTCGATCGACCGAATGATATGCAAAGACATAATTCTATAGCAAACCATCAGGACATCGAATAAAAAAGAGGATAGAATGATCTTTTCTAGGAGGCATCTTATCCTAATTGGAAACCATATATAAGGCCACATAAGACCAAAATAAAGGGGGGGGCATTTTTCATTGTCAAAGCTTTCCTTCTTATTTTCCTAAGTTCTTAGTGTTATAGGTTTGGTCTTCATTTTGTTTCAATTTACAACAACTTAGTTAAGTTTATTGAATATTTTTTTAGCCTAATTCACAGTTGATGAATAAGATTTTAGGTATATTTTCTTTTTTCTAGTTTATAATGCATGTAGATTAGGTGTTTGATAAATTGTGAGTTTAAATATCTTAGATAATGTATTGGTTTTTGAAAATATATCAATAGATCATCTTATTTTCTTTTTCTGGCTTTTATAATTGGTGTTTGATCTTTATTTCTTATTGTTTCAAATATGCGTTTATGAAATATTAGCTTGTGTGTTTTTACTTGTTCTTAATGTCTTTGGATTGAGTTTTGCTTGGTAGTAAAGAATGATACATGTTCTTAGGTTCTTGATCATTTAATTTCAGTTTTTTGGCAAGTTGTATATGGTGGAAATTTTATTTTATTGCAATTAGTTTAGGTTTTGTAACTTGGGTTATGTTTAGTTAGTTCTTAGCATAAAAACTTAAGTTTTCATTAGACTTTGTGTTGCATTGCAATTTTCCTTATTTGCTTTGAATTTTATAGCCTTAGTTTTATTTGATTAAGTACAAATGATGCTTATGTAATTTGTGTTTTACTTAGTTTGAGTATATGTGGTTAGGTGTTTAGGGCTTAAAAGCTATTTTAGGGATAATGAGCAATTCTTTATAAGAATATGATTGATTCATTTTGATTTTGGTGCTTTAAAGCTTAGCTTAGGTTAGAACTTTTGTTTAATGTCAAGGATTACTTATTATCTTTACGCTTGATCACTCTTTATGTAGTTTTCTAATCCAAAAGCTAGAGTTAAGCATGTGATACATAATAGTCCATAACCATTCCTAAAAGTAGCAATAGACTAATTGGATTTATGGGTAAACTTAGGGGCCGTTTGATTGAGCTTTTGGTTGTGGTTTTTATTTGTGGATGTTATATTTTTGTATTGGGTTTTGTGTATTTTTAAAGATTTTTGTGTTGTCTGTCTTGATTTCTGTGTTGTATTAGAGTGTTTTTTTTCGATTTTTGTGATGTTCTTTATTAATTTTTGTATTTAGAAAATATGAAAACCAAATCCAAAAACCAAAACATTTCCAAACGGGCCCTGTAAGTAGGTGGCCTAAGTTAGCCATTCCTTAGTATCTAATGCTTCTTTGCTTTTAAACTTAGAGAGCTCATTTGAGGTTATAGCGAAGTTAGTGGTGTTTCTAGAGCTTGATAAATTCACCTACTTTTGAGAGATTGAGGGGTTGAGAGCGTGTTCGGACCCATAGACTAACCGCTTAGCTAAAGTGCCTTCTATCTAAGTTATAGTATCAAAGATTGTATCGAAATCCTGAAAATACCTTCGACCCATTTCTTTGATATTGTTGTTAGTTTATGCTCTGTTACTTTGTGTTTGTCTTTTTTTTTTTTTTTTGCATTTTAGCTCTTTTACTTCTTAACACTTCAAAGGTTTTTATTTTATTTTCCTTTATAACATTTAAAATAGTAATAAAATTCTAGCTCTTTATGATTCGACTCTAACTTGTCCTTTACTACATTATAAGGTATAATTCAAAATTATTATTTGATAGTTTTGTGATAAGCTATCAAAGTTTTGGTGTTGTTTTCGGGGAGTTAGCATTGTGAGTTTGGCTGTTTTCTATGTTTTTTTATTTTCATTTTGTTGATCTTTTGTCAACTCGATGTTCTGTTTGTTTATGTTTCATATCTTTTTCAAGTAATGGCTTATGTTTAGCACATTTTTTATTATGATCTTTCTTGTATTAATTCTTATGTTGATGATTGTGAGTTTACTGCTATCTCAAAGTTAGAATAACAGGTAACAAATCTCACATCATTTATTGAGAGATTAGGGATAGATGCAGTTAATACTAAGGTATGTGATTTTTATTCTTTTTCAAGCCACTCTATTAATATGTGTCCTTCCTTGCAGGTTGAGTAACCTTTTAATGAGGTTGGTGATTCCCAAGAAGCCAAATAAGAATGGTATGATCCTTATACTCTGATTTACCATTTGGATTATAAGGATCATATTTACTTTTCATATGGGAACCACTAACATGGATTTAGTTCTCTACCACCATATGATCAATATTTGCTATAGTGTCAGCCTAATAACTCCACCTCCAACGTCATAACCACAAGTTGAGGGATGTCATTAAAGGAGATCGTAAAAAGTATGGCTATAAGCATTATTTTTCAATAGGAAATGAAAAGTGGCTTAAAGGACTTGAAAGATCAAGTAAGACAATTGGTAGAAGCGATAGTGAGCCTAAAAGACCAAATCTCTTTAAAAATTCTTAGCTAACAAGAGGAAGACCATGGGGAGAAGATATGTATGCTTTCACTAAAGGGTGGAGAATAACAAGAGCAAGAGGTACCTGTTAAGGAAAAGGACGGTTTTTTTTTTTTGGAAAAGAAGGAGGATAAAGCACCTCCCAAGGTAAGTAGTACTTCTTTTAATGTTATTGAGTTCTTTTCTATTCCTTTTCCTAATCGGGTAAATAAAGAAGAGGATGAATAAGAGAAGAAGAGCGAGGTAGGAGGATTAGGAGAGAAAGCAGTTGAAGTATGTTTTATGCTTAAAGGAGTTATGTATAAGCAAGCTGAAGTTGGAGGGTGACGAGCAGGATGCAGTTCCTCCACACTCATGGCTTAATCACCTCTAGAGGCCATCTTAGGAGAAAGGAGATGTCCATATCAGAGAGTGGACATTGGATTTTGACGAATAAGCAATTCAATTCCATATCTTCGACACTAAGGGACATCTAACTCTTTTTTAGCTCGTTTTGAAGGAATTAACTTCAGGCTCATCCATGAGTTTGATTATGTTTCCTGTCAGGTTTAAATGTCCATTCAACACTGGATGATGTACATAGCAAGCGTCAAGCTAGTGATCCCAATCATATCCTTTTATTTGTGAGTTTTTCTATTTTGTAAATAGAATGTGGTTGATTTGGTTTGAGTGTTTTGCTTACTTTTTTTCTTGTTTGGTTTGTAAGAAAGCAATAGGGAAGCTACAATCTTTGCTTTCAAAGTTCATATGGCCTCTTCGATCTAGGAGAGTACTTTTGTTTCCATCCTTATATATGTGTTTTTTTTTTTATTTTTAGACATTGAGGACAATATCTACTTTAAATGTGGGGATAGGGTAAGATAAAATTTTGAACTTGAGTCATTATAATGTGTGTTAAACTATGAAATTCTATCATTGTAGTTAGATTGAAATTGAGTAGTGTGTTTGATTTTGAACTAGCCTACTTGAGTATAAGGTGAACCATGTTGATTGATTGAAGCAATTGGTTGCATAAACTTAGTCAAACTTTTGATACTTGAGTGATTAGGTAATGTATGAAATCATGATGGGTCTTCATATGAGCTTATGGGAGGAACTGAGCTTATATGACTACATTCCAAATTCATTTCATTTTCTTTGTTGTATGTGATGCTTCCTTAGGAAGATCACCTTCAAAACTTGCTCTGAATCGATTTGACACTACTGGATGCATGTTATATGGAAAGGATTAAGGCTTTCTTTATTTTCAACACTTTAACTTGAATGACCCACCTAATTTATTCTCCTTTATAACCCCTTTTGAGCCCTTAAACCCTTTTTATTGCTTAAATTAAAAAACTTATGTTAAAACCCAAAAATTCATTAGCCTTACCTAATCATAAGTCTAACGGAGTGCTAAGTAAGGATTTGATGTCTATAGTATGGGATTTTTTATCTACATTTTATTTTAAGATGATTTGAAAGGTACCTCTCATCATGTTATGTATATATTTACGACTATTATTTCCCTGTTTTTGAATGTTATTCAAGTTTGAAAAGAAGAAAAAAAAAAGAAAAAAAGAGAGAAAAAAGAATAAATATGGCAGGAATAGTTATTGATGATTAGTCAGTTGTATTTGCATGCATGTCTCAGAATTTATATTTGGTTTTCCTCATACACTTAGTACTTTATGGACACTTGTGAGAAACTTTTTAATCATTTATATCTTACCTAAACCTAAGCCCTATTGCAACCCTAAGCAAAAGCCTTTTTAATCCATGATAGCATTTAATCTATGTGGAAGAGAATTGGTGAAATTGCAAGCCTATGGTAGTGTGATCTCCTATAGAGAGTCTTGAGCTAAACACCAATCCTTAAACACTTAAATGAAATGAGTGAACATCAGGAGGAAAATCCATCTTAGTTTTATACTTACCTTTGATCAATGGTATCTTCATTTGATTTTGTTTATGTGTACTAATGTAATCCAATTATGATATGCATGTAGTAGCTTAATTCTTGAGTTTGTTAAAGTTTGAAAGATTGAATGCACTTGATCTCTTTAAAAAAAATTAATAAAAGGTAATGGTTAAGTTAATTTGCTGGAAGACAAGCAATGATTCAAGCATCGGGGTATTTGATAGGAATGAATTTTGTTAAGTTTTAACATGTGAAATCATATGAATTCATCTCCATTCTTATGATAAAAGTGCTTAATTATATCATATTATGCTTAATGATAGGTTTAATTCCTTAATGCAATTTCTAAACTAAAGTGTGAGGTTTTGGAAGAAAGTTAGAGTGGAAAAGACGTGAAATTGGAGTTAGAGGCTAACTCAGAAAGTCAATCAATCGATGCTTCTAGTCGGTCGACTGAATGATATGCAAAGATACAATTCTACAACAAACTATCGAAACAATGGATAAAATAGAGGATAGAATGGTCTTTTTTAGGAGGCATCTTACCCTAATTGGAAATCACATATAAGGCATCCTAAGATGGAAAACAAAGAAGGGGGAAGAGTAATTTTTTGTTACCGAAGTTTTGCTTCTCATTTTATTATTGTTTTCTTAAGTTTTTAGTGTCATATGATTGGTCTTGATTTTTTTTTATTTACAGCAACTTAGTTAAGTGTTTTGAATAGTTTTTTAGCCTTATTCATAGTTGTTGAACAAGATTTCATGTTTATTTTCATTTTTTCTAATTTATAATGCATGTAGATTAGGTGTTTAATGAATTGTGAGTTTGAATATCTTAGATAATGTATTGGTTTTTGCATATATATTAATAGATCATCTTATTTTCTTTGTCCAACCTTTATTATTGTTGTTTGAGCTTTTTTTTTTTATTGTTTCATATCTGTGTTTATGGAATATTAGCTTTGTGTGTTGATTTCTTTTATGGGTTTTGCTTGTTCTTAATGTCTTTAGATTGAGTTTTGCTTAGTAATAGAGAATGATGTATGTTTTTAGGTTCTTGATAATTTAATTTTAGTTTTTGTGCAAGTTTTGTGTGATTGAATTTTAATTTTAATGCAATTAGTTTAGATTTTGTGATTTGGTTATGTTTAGTTAGTTATTAGCATAAAAACTTAAGTTTTTATTATAATTTGTATTGCATTGCAATTTTCCTTATTTTATTTTAATTTTCCAGCCTTAGTTTTATTTGATTAAGTATGACTGATGCTTATGTAACTTTTGTTTTGCTTAGTTTGAGTATGTATGGCTGTGTGTTTAGGGGTTGAAAGGTATTTTAGGGATAATGGGAAATTCTTTTTGAGAATATGATTTAGTCCTTTTTAGTTTGGTGCTTTAAAACTTAGACTGGGTAAGAATTTTTGTTTAATGTCAAGGATTAGGTATTATATTTAGGCTTGATCACTCTTTAGGTAGTTTTCTATTCTGAAATCAGGGTTGAACATGTGATACATAATAGTCCATAACGATTCCTAAAAGTAGCAACATATTAGTTGGATTTGTAGGTAAACTTAGCTAACTAGTCTAGGGTTCCAATCCTTTAGGTTACACCTTCCGAGCTTGTGATTAGGTGGCCTAAGTTATTCATTCCTTAGTACCTAATTATTTTTCACTATTAAACTTAGAGAGCTTATTTGAGGTTATAGCGAAGTTAGGATCATTTCTAAAGCTTGCTAAATTCACCTGCTTTTTAGGGACTAAGGGTTTGAGAGCTTGTTTAGACCTATATGCTAATATTTTAGTTAAAATACCTTCTATCTAGGTTTGAGGATCAAAGATTGTCCCAAAATTTTGATAATACTTTGATCCATTTCTTTGCTATTGTTGTCAGTTTATTATTTATTGCTTTGTATTTGTCCTTTTTATTAATTTTGTTGCATCTTATCTCTTTTACTTCTCATCGCTTCGAGGGTTTTTATTTTCTTTTCTTTTACAACATTTTAAATGGTGATAACCTTGTAGCTCTCTGGGGTTCGACTTTAGCTTTCCCTTTATTACATAGTGAGGTATAGTTAGGAATTACTATTTGATAGTTTAGTGACGAGTTATCAGATATCTATTTCATAGTTTATTAACTATGATAATTTCTTTACTAGTAACATCTTTCCTCCTGACTTTTCATATCATCATTAGAAAAAATTTTTCATTATAGGTAAAACACTATCTGTAGGATGACTCTTTGTTGTACAAGATTTGTGTGGATGAGATAGTTATATGTTATGTTCTTAAAGAGGAAATGTCCTTCATTTTACATCATTGCCATTCTAGAGAGTAAAAGGGAATTATAAGGCAACTAGAACATCATATAAAATTTTAGAATATGGTTTCTATTGACCCACTTTGTTCAAGGATGCATACACATTTTTCAAATCTTGTGATAGATGTCAAAGAATAGGGACCAGTTGTAAGATGCATTACATGCCATTAACTAATATTTTAGTGTGTAAGTTTTTTTATGTTTGAAACATTGAATTTATAAGACCATTCCCTAAGTCATATTTCAATCAATATATTCTGATTGCAGTAGATTATATTAGGAAATGAGTTGAGGCAGAAGCATTGCCTACAAATGAGGTTAAGGGTGTAGTAAGGTTCATAGAAAAAAAAACATTTTCACTCATTTTGGGAAACCTAGGACCATTATAAGTAATGGGGGTTCACATTTTGTAATAAAATTTTTGACACTTTATTGGCTAAGTATGAAGTGACTTACAAGGTTGCTACTCCATATTACTCTCATACTAGTGAACAAGTTGAGGTCTCTAATGAGGAGTTAAAGAAAATTTTAGAGAAGATCGTTAATACCTTTAGGTAGGATTGATCCTTAAAGTTAAATAATGCACTTTGAGCATATAGGACCATATTCAAAATACCTATAGGCATGTCACCATTTAAGATAGTTTATGGAAAAGCTTGTCATCTTACTGTATAGCTAGATCATAAAGCATACTAGGTTACCAAATTTTTAAATTTTAATTTGCAACATGCGGGTATCAAGCAACTTATGTAGCTTAATAAGATTGATGAGTTCAAATTTGATGCCTACCATAATTTGAAGCTGTATAAGGAGCGAGTGAAGAGATGGCATAACAAAAAACTCTTACACTGAGACCTTAAGGTGGGCAATCAAATATTAATTTATAACTTTCATCTTTAACTCTTTATAAGGAAGCTTAAGTCAGGGTATTGATCTATTCAAGGTAAATAAAAAGTCTTTCTGTTTGAGTTTTTTTAGCGAAGAAGAGAAAATGAGTCCCTTTTTAAAGTCAATAGCCAAATAGCTAAGTTATATATTCCTAGATCAATGGAGGATATAGGTGAAACACTTTTCCTTAATAATTCTTTCACATCTCCTCATTGATCTTCTGTATTGTGTTTTTCACAGGACATAGGATTTTGTTTTTCTTTTAATTTTTTTCACATTGTTGTTTAAGTTTAATTTTTTTACTTTCCTTTATTTTTTTTTACTCTCTTCCTTAATTTTCACAAGGATGGTTGCAATGAGTGCATAGTTGATCTCTTTTAGTGAAGTTCCCTTATTCTTCCTTCTCTTTGCGCTCTACTTTAGTTTTATAAATATTAAGGATAGTGTTTAATTTAAGTGGGGAGGGGGAAATAAAGGAAGTATTGAGTTTAATTGAATCACAACTAGATTTTTGCAAGTCTTCTACTAGCTAACTTGGATATTTCAATTGAAAATTGTGCAAAGTTTGATTAAATATTAATTGGTTTGCCTTGATGGGATGCATGTGATTAGTATAGTTTGTAATGAATAATTCTTGTTTAAATATGACTTTTCTTAATTACAGTTGTGAATGTATAGTAAAATTGGTTCATTTTCCATAATGCTAAGTAGAAAGAAGCTTTATATGGATTTTTATGTGAACTTGGATTAAGGTTTAAGATGTTCACATTAAATTCATTTATTTAAGTGACTTTGAAAGTCTATGCAACTTTTTATGAGTATTGGTGAATAAAAAAACAAATTCAATTTGCTTCTTGACTTTGGAAAATAAATACTTAATGACCATTAAGATATCTTATGTATAAAATGCATATGCCTAAATAAGTCTTACTTCTTTTAAGCATGTTATATCTTTAAAAAATTGTTATAAATGAGCAATAATTTACTTTGCTGGCTTTGCACCAATAAAAAGATTGAAGTTAAATAGTGACGCTAGTTACTAGTTAATGTGAGATGACTTAATTAAGTAATTTGGAGTGTTCATGAAAAGGTATTTACTTTTGCATCAAAAGACTAAGTGACTTCTCAACCAAGTCTATAATGCTTAATTAAATCAATAAAACATGTGAATATGCTTATAAGTTGAAGCATGTACCTTATATGTATTCATTTTATGTATGGAATTGACTTTTATGATTTAAGTTGAAGTTTGAAAAAGGTATGAAGTGACTTAAGAGTACTTGTGAATCAATATAAATGGTTGGTTACATAGCCTTTTCTAAGAATCTTTTATGATTGAATGAGTGAGGAAAAGGAATGGTTTAATTGGATTTGTCTAAGAAAAGTTTGCATGGTGATCTATGTGAGTTTCTTGATACTTAACATTATACATGAGGAATTGATTTTGCATTGAATAATGACCATATGTGTTAATCCATGATCATCCTTGAATTATACGATATTAGTTATATTTAATTGCATGAATTATGTTAAGATGTCCAATTAACCTTTAACCATCCTTAAAAAATGATCTTTTAAGTACCTAGGTTAGTTGCTTGAGGAAAAGCAACAATTCAAGTGTCTGGATGCTGTTAATGGATAAACTGTATGGCTTTTAAGGCATCACATTTAGCATTTTTCACCCATAACTTGCATAATTCATGTCATTTTAAGCTCTTTTTTTTAAATTTCAGGTTTGTGATGATCTTAGAGCTTATATATTGGATTTGGGGTAAATTAAAGTAATAAGGAGCAAGAGAAGTGCATAACAGGAGATCAATGATGCTTGTTAGGAATCATTAATGGTACCGTTGTTCTATGAGTAAACACCGTTAAAGCTTGAAATAGAGACATCAATGGTAGTTGTTTATTATGCAATAGCATAACCATTGTTAAAGGCATTATAAAAGACAAAATAGTTATTTTAAACAATAAAATGATTATTGTACCCCCATTTCTTACCCTAAAAGGCATAAACCCTAGTAGCCACCCTTAGGACTATATACACTCTTATTTTTGTCGCTTTTTAGTAGTTAAAATTAGAAATTTAGATTAACACTCATCTTAGTTATGTTTTCTCTTATTTTCTTCTCAATTTTCCATTATTTTGTTACTGGGACTTAAAAGGAGTATACAAGTGGCAAAAACATCTAGAAATCAATAGGGAGTGACTTTAGGCTTCTCAATATTCATATTTGAGTTTAAAAGAGAAAAGCTGCTTATATGACCATTAATAGTATCTTACTTAAGAGAAGTAGGTCCTAATTTATTCCTCGCATATAAAAAGAAGTTATTATCCCATTGAAATCAGATGCTTTAACTAATTTATTTTATGGAAAAGTCTTATTCTCAATTTAGTGTTAAATTGTGTTTTCTTTAATATTTCATTAATTATTTAAATTTTAACTTCTTATCATTCAAATTTTTTTTACTCTGAGTAATTTTACATCACATGATTTGGTATTTGCACTTAATTTCTCCTAGTCAACATTCTCAATTTTTCTATCTCTCTTCCTCTTTCCTAACATCATTATCTGCTTTCATTTTTCCTTTCTTTTCAAAAATTATGTACCTCTAATTATTTCACAATAACTTTCAAAACAAGGGTTAGTAAAATAAATAAACATAACAAGAAAACTAACTCTTATCTATGATTGAGTATACGATTTCTGTAATTAGAGAGATCATCTTGTTGATGCTTCCACTCAAATTGAACCATTCATTGCCAAGAGCCTTTGTAAAAAGGTCACTAACTTGATCGCTAGAAGAAATATGAAAACTATGCTACTCATTACTGAGTAATCAATCACGAATGAAGACTCAGTTTTATTGTGCTTCGTACATTTGTAAAAAACAAGATTCGTTACTATGTGCAGAGTTGCTTCGTTGTCACAAATGAGTGACATAGCATTTGGTAATGGAATCTTGTGATCAACTAATAAAACATGCAGCTATAATAACTCGCTAGTAGTACTGAACATTACTCTATATTTTGCTTCAACTGAACAACTAGAGTCTATGTTTTGTTTTTCTTTATTTCCACGATATTGGACTTTGTCCCAAAAATACTATACAACCACTAATAGATGGTCGAGTGGTTGGACAACTAACTCGATTTATATCATAATATGTAGTTAAATGTGTCTTATTAGTGGAGGAAAGAAAAAAATACATTGTCTATATGCTCTCTCCAAGTATCTAAGGACTCATTAAGTTGCACTTTTATATGTGATCTTTTCAAGTATCTAAGGACTCGATAAGCTGTGTTTAAGTTAGGGATGTGAGGATCTTGTATAAGTCAACTTGGGACTTGCACTAGATAAGTGATATCGAGCCTAGTAGTTTTCAAGTAGAGTAAATTTTTTATTCTAAAAATACTATATAACCACTAGTAAGTTGTTAAGTGGATGGATAGCTAACCTAATCTATCTCATAATATGTAGTTAAATGTGTCTTATTAATGGAGGAAAGAAAAATATCTTGTCCAGGTGCTCTCTTTAAGTTTCTAAGGACTCAATAAGCTGTATTTAAGTTAGGGATGCAAGGATTTTGCATAAACTAACTTAGGACTTGCACTAGATAAGTGATATTAGGCCTAGTAGTTGTTAAGTAGAGTAACCTACCAATGATACAATGATATTGGCTGGGATCTAAAATTGGATCACCTTTTCTTATGGTCAAGTTATATCATAATTCCATAGGAAAAGTAGTAGGTTTTACATCTAAAAGTGATGTCTCCTTAAGAAGATTAAGTGTATATTTCCTCTAGCTAAGCACTATACCCTCTTTACTATGAGCTACTTATATATCAAGTAAATATTTAAGGTCCTCAAGATCTTTAATTCAAAAAATTTTATTAAGATAATCCTTGACTCAATGTATTGTAGTTGAGTCATTTCCAACATAAACTATGTCATTCACATAAACAAGAAAAGTTTAAAAATTATTTCCTTTTACAAGAGTAAACAATGAATTCTTTGTAAGAGATTATTTTAATATAAGTTTTTGTAAAGAACTTGAAAGCTTTTAAACCAACATCTAGATGTTTGTTTAAGATTGTATAGGGACTTTCTCAATCTTCAAACATGATTATCATTTGGTTTATCAAAACACTATAGCATCTTTATATATACTTGCTCATAGAGATCTCCATATAAGAAGGCATTGTTAACATCTAAGTGGTGAAGTAGTGACAATAAACAAGGAAAAGTAGTGAGTTTTGCAACTAGTTTAAAAGTATCATAATAATCCAATCCCTCAACTTGTGTAAAGCTTTTAATAATAAGTCATACTTTGAAATGCTCAATAAAACCATCTAAATTGAACTTGCTCTAATATACCTACTCTAAATCGATTGCTTGCTTTCTTAGAGGTAGATATTCCAAAGTCCTTGTTTGATTCTCTTCTAATGCCCGAATTTCTTAATCCACGGCATGTCTCCATCGATAGTCCTTAACTATTTTGTGGAAAAATTTAAGCTTGTATAAAGAGATAATGGAAGCTAAAAAACAAATTTATGAGTAAGTTTTATGAAAGAGGATAGACTTTACCAAAGTTTATTGATGGAAGGGCCTATGAAGATGGTGCTAATGATGGCAATAGTTTATAGTCAAAACTACAGAGCTTTGTGGAAACACGTTTATCTTTTTTAAGGCGTTGTGATGAAGAACTCTAAACTATAGGTGATATGGTACTTGTAGTGGTTGTATCAGTACGAAAATGAGTTTAAAGTTGTTGACTTGAACTTGGGATCAAATGTTTTATTCATATGATAAGGGGTCATGGATTCATTTGATGAATTTGGAATACTAGGTGTGACATTAGAGCTTTTAATGGGTTTTTGCTTAATCTTTGTGAACTATATCATTTTCATGTGAAATGTGAAAATTTTATTTTATGAGATTGATTTGGGAAGTGAAAGATTATATGATAGGAGGTTGTCTTTTGGATTCAAAAGGAAAAATATGTTCACAAAAAATCACATCTCTAGAAAGGAATAATTTTCCCTCTCTAAATCATAAACTTTATAACCTTTTTTCCCCTTGAGGATATATAAAAAAGATACATTTATGTGCTCTATAAAATTATTTATCTTACTGCTTTTCATCATTGTGTACATAATAAAGAACGAAAAATTCTCAAATGGTCATAATTAGGTTGCTTTTGAAACATAATCTTATATAGACTATTATTATCAATAACTGGGGTTGGAATCAAGTTTATAAGATAACAATAGTTAGGATGCATTCTCCTTAGAATTTAAAAGGCAAATGGGCTTGAAAATTAAGAATGTAATGGGGTTTGCATTCTATTCTTCCATTTTTTTAGGTGTAGCAACATAGGATATTGGATGTTCAATCCCATATGTGGTGAAAAAAACTCTCATATCCTTCGAAACAATTTCACTCTCATTGACAATTATCATCACTCTTACTCGAGAAATATATTAATTTTTCACCAAATGCCAAAATAGGGTTAGAACTATATATTTTTATATGCTTTTCACAAGATAGATCCAAGTACTCTTAGAATAATCATCCATAACGGTAAGAAAGAAATAGGCACCATTAAGAGAAGGAACTAAAGAAGGATCCTAAATGTCAACATGTATAACATAAAAACATTGAACACTTCATTTTCTTTAGAAACTAAACTTTGTAGTCTTACCAAGATTTGAATCCTAATAGAGGAGGATGTCTTAGACATCCTCACCTAATGAGCTACGAGCCTATTACTTTACCAACACTTTATTTATTATTAACATAGAAGGGTAAACGATATTTTTTTCGTTTTTTGGAAAGCATCATAAACTTCATGAACATCATTAGGAAAAGAAATTTTGGAATAATTTTTATTTTTCTAAAAGGAAGGTGGCCTAAATACACATGCCACAAAACATGATATTATTGTAAGACATTGACTTGCCATTCCATGGTTTTGTTTCAATTGATAAACACCATCTTAGAGCTTATCCCTCCAATCTTCCTTGACATGTTTACCCTTTCTATAATGCTCACATATTTTGCGATATTGACTTCTTAAGTTTTGATTTTTATTTCCATGGCCCCTCTCATTATTTCCTAAATAAAAAATTTCCACAAAAGTTGCACCTTTTATGACCACTAGATTGGATTTTCCCCCTTTTTGCATGAGAATTGTTGTTCTTCTTATAAAGCCCAAGAGAATATTTTATTGAGTGATGGGGTTGGGTTTATCGATAATATATTAAACATTAAATAATCAAATTTACCATTTAAACCTAATAAGAACTGGTGACTCTTTTCACTTTCTTGCCTTTGTTGATATATTCCTTAGTAGCCTAACACTTACAATAAATTAATAGATCACATATTTTTAATTCTTGTCATAAAGTCTTGAACTTTGTGTAGTAGTGAGTTAAAGATTGATTACCATCTTGAATGAGATTGGAAAAATTCTTTTTTGAGTTTATATACATGTAGGGCATTAATTTGCCTATATCTCTTGCAAAGTTCTAGTTAAATTTCTCATTCCATTTCAACATACGTCACACTTTCTTATGTGTCGTTGACCAAGGAATTTCTTATCCAAGCTTTCACCATTACATCATTTTTCTTCCATTCAGTGAAATCTAATGAAGTTAAATCTAGTGATAGTAGACTCCTATCAATAAATCATCAACAAATCTACTTTATTCTTTACATATAGAGCTATTTTCATGGAATTTTTCCATGAGGTAAATTTCTCACAAGTGAATGGTATTGTAACAAATACCAATCTAGGATTATCTGATGGATATAAAATATAAAGGGACTTTTCTTGACTCACCTTCTCTACGATTCCTCCTTTCAATGATTCACTTAGATTGGTAGACATGTTTTAAGTATTGTTAACATGCCAAAATTGCTGACAAGAAGAAGAGGATTTCTAAGGCCAAGGCTGAAGCTCCTAGTAACCTAGTTGAAGGCTAATATATGGGCATCGTATTGAAATTTTGGAAAAGAAGAGTTCAAATCTTTCTACTGCTTTTATGCCCTCTCAACAAAACTTCTTTAATAGGTTTGAATCAATTTTAATAACTCTAATATCATAAGAAAATTGAGTTGGGAAAATTTCCATCTTAAATTTTATTAATTGTAACTTTCTTTTATATACAAAGTACAATGCAAAAATTATGCCTTATAATAAGAATAAAATTAAACACAAAATATTATAAAAATATTATGGAAATATTATATAGTTGTACGTACATTAGGAAAACTTTAGAATAAGAGCCACTTATTAAGGTATAGGCAATCTCAGAAGGATGGTTTGGCAAAACTTTAGGCATTGTATCTTTTATATTTAAATGTTATAAGTGGGCCTTAATTACAATTTGAATTCGCATTCACTAAAATGATCGATATTTTAGTACCAATATGACATCAAGAGATTCTTTCATAGTTTTTTCATTTGATGTTCTTTAAAAATAGCGATTATTTTCCTTTATTGAAGTGACATGCTTCATTTTGACTGAAACTCTCACAAAACTATTCACATTTTAATGTCAAATATTCAAAAATTTTGGTTAAAAAAATCATTTAGCAACCCATCACACATTAGTTTACAAATTCTCTACTAGCACATAAATAAAAAAAGGAAGCAAAGCCTCTTAGAACATTTTTAATAAGATTATCAATTTAGGTTATTAAAGTTTAGAGATTTTATATTTAATTTATGTGTAAATTATATTTCAATTTGAAAATTTACCTAATTTTAAATTAATAAAATAATTAAAATTTTAATTTATAAAAATATAATTTTTCATTTATTATACTATTAAGAAACAAAAAAATTGATGGTAGAATTATAATTAATAAAAATCTAACATAGAGTGCCATGCCATCGAATCCCATTCCACAATAACATACATGTCAATTATAATTAATAAAAATCTATGCTAAGTCATGTTTAACTAAACAAAAATTCAGAGATTTGTATGTTTTCATAGATTGTACCACTCTTACAAGAATTATTGTTAATGAGGGTGGTGTGCAAGTGGAATTAGAGATTTTGTGTCATTTTTTTTCAAAGACAACTCTAATAACTTAAGCCTCAACAACATAATTTTGAATTAATAACACGACTATCATAAAACAAATGACTAAGAAGACTAAAAACAATTTGGTTTTGATTTAGAAAATGATAAACGAAACTATTCTATACAAGAAAGAATATTTAAAATTTATGAGGGGTTGTCACGTTTAGGGACTGACCACATGACTAGAAGTAGTAGTCTTTCATGACCATTTTCTGGCTAAATTATTATTTTGTCTTTATATACTTTTTATTTTTAATACAATAAAAGGTTTAAATAATAATTCAAATAAAAGAATCATCATAAAATGCCATGAACCCACCAATTATATAGTTTTTCCATATGTTTAATGTAAGAAACATAATTAAAAAAATTCTAAGTTAGTTTTGTTACAATGTGGACCCCTCTCCCTCCTATTTTCTTAATGAGCTTAAACAACCTAATCATTTGTCTTGTTAAAGCTAATTAATCATATATTTTATTGATATATATATATATATATATATGCATAAAAGAGGAGGAAAGGGCAATATAATACATTGGTCTTTAAAGTCTGTCACTCATGATAAGCCTAATCAGAAATATTTCAAAACCTGAATTACTATCAAAATCTATCACCATAATTTACAATCACATTCTTTTCTAAATTTTTGTAAAATATTATTATCTCATAGAAATCATATTCTAGCATATTTTAAGTAAGATTTCTTTTTATGTTCCTCGTAATAATTCCTTGGATCCGTAAGCTAAATGATCATTAAGGATCTTACGTGGATGTGATGAGTTTAAAAATATGGTATGCACAATGTGAAGTTGCTTCTCAGCATCAATTTGTTTAGCTAGTAGCATAATTACTTATTTAATGTGGATTTTTTATTAATTATAATTTACATGTAAGTTGACAAGTAATAAACTTGATTACATGGTATTCCATGTTAACATCATAAACAGTAAAGTAAACAGTACGGTATATTTATAGCAATTGAAACTTTAGAATTTTGTTAATGTAAATTTTAATTTTGATTAGTATGAAAAATGGGATAAATTTTTAAATTTAAAATATAATTTCCCCTTCATTTAATGTAAGAAATGAAAGTAATGAACTTGAATATAAGTTACCAACGTGGCTTTTCCTTAATGTTAATAAACCCTATGACACTGAAGGGGGAGCTGAATTGGGTGTTTGAAAGTTTTTTTTTAAACTAAAGAACTTAAGCCACATAAACCAAATTTCTTTATATGAAATCACTAAATTAAAATTCAACCTATATGAAATATTATGCTTAGGCCAATATTAATCAAATTCAATCAATTATTAATCAAACATAATATTGCATAAATGTAAAGAGATAAAGAAAGAAGGATACATAAGAACTTATAATAGTTTATTAATCCCTAACAATTGCATAGTCTACTCTCTAACTACTTGTTGGAAGTTTCAATTATATCAATCTTTCTTAAGGTGAAGAATAGACACTTAGAACTTCTTTTCACAAAGGAAGTGAAGGGCGACTTTTACAATCTTCTTTCCATTAAGAAGGTGAAGCACAACCTTATAAATATTACTTAAAGTTGAAGAGTAACCCACACAATCTTCTTTCGACAATGGGTGAAGAGGAATCAATACAACTTTCCTTTATAATGGGTCAAGAATATCCCTTTAATCTAAATCAATAATAACAATTTTGTTACCTACAAAAAGCTCAAAAATCAAAGCTTTCAAATCTCACAACACTTATCAAAATAAGCTTGATCAAAACCAACCTTTAAATGGCTCAAAATGATGCAACATATGTAATAACATGAAGCAAAATCACTTACCCTTTCTTTAATGCTCATAAATTGCATAAACCAATAAAAATCACATTCAATAATCAAATACAACTTCAATCTTCTTTATGGCAGGTGAATAACAAACTTTTAATAATCTTTTTAATGGTAGAGAGAAGCCTATATCATAACAATCAATTAATTAAAACAAAAACCCTAAAATAAGTAATAAATCACATCAGTAATAGTGTTTTAATCAAACTCATTCAATAAAAATGATTATGAAAATTTTAGAGATGAATAAAAATTATAAAAAATCTTCTAAAACTTTAATATACCAAAAACTAATTGATTGATGAAACAAAAACAAGATTAAAGCATAAAATAATAAGATTAAACATAAGAAACACACAAGCTGTCAAAAATATAATGTTTAAATTCTAGCTCCAAGATAAATGATTTTAACCTTTAAAATTCTCAAAATCAACACAACAAACCTACTGAAACCTTAATTAATCAGTGAACAATAGATTGAAATAATAAAAATGAAACTAAAGCATGAAACAAAAGGATTGAATCAAGAACAAACTAAGAAATGTCTATCTTGAACTGTTAAAGTTTTAGCTTAAAAAACTAATGATTTAAACCTTGGAAACACACAAAATTATCATAGTAATCCTTTTAAAAGCTAAATATGAATTAAAAATATAAAATAATAATTTTAAGGCACCAAAATCATATTTAAATAATGAAAGATCAAGATGAAAGATGAAAAACACAAAAATTTTACAACTTTGATATGGAGACTTTGTAAGCTCAAATATTTAATAAAATTGCATAAAGATTAAAAAAATATTTTAAGACTCTTATTTATAGTGTGAAGAAGTGAATAAGGCCACTAGATCTGAAAAATAGCTGTTACAAAGGTGAAAAATAGTTAAAAACTGAAAGCTACACATTCTAGAAAACTAACCGTTGGACATTACCTTGGGCTTGCTTGACTAGTAATGAAACCATTAATAGATTTAGGAAACTCACGTTAATGCCTTTTACAACAATATAATAGTTATTTCATAGCTATAATGGCCTTATGATAACCCACGTTGTTAAAGACATTGGAAAACACTTGAAAACTTTACCAAAACATTTCCAAACATTTTCAAATCTTTTCCTAATTTCAAATGCAACTCCAAATAATTTTCAAAAGTTTACCAAGATGATTATGGATACCAAAACTTATTAAATAAGTTTAAATATAAAAATATGTCTTGGTTTATATCATTTAACCTCAATTAGACACATTACTTTCAAAAGCAATTCTAAACAATTCATAAACACTTTCAAAACATCTCTTTCACTTCAAAAATAATTCAAACAAGTTCTAATCAATGTTGTAAAAATTGGACTGGATATCAAACCGGTAAGGGAAGGAGTTAAAGGTTTAGAGATTCAACCGGCATAAAACCGTTATAAAATCGGTATTGAACCGGTATAAAATAATAAGATGTATAAATTATTAATATATTTTTTTTGTTAATCTTTTACTAAATTATAATATTAAAATATATTATATTAAATTTTTTTATTTATTATTTTAAATAAAAATAAAAAATAAAATAAATAAATAATGTAACATAAGAATTAAATAAAATTAAAATTAAAAATAATAGATTTAACAAATAATAAAAATAATAAAAATAATACAAAAGTAAAAAAAAGGTTAGAAGAGTAGAATTGAACTAAAAAATTAAAAAAAAAGTGAAGAGGAGTAAG
>JAOXYD010074023.1:0-12542 GCA_028565735.1 Pinacopodium congolense
GATATCCATTCTTTACTACAAGTTACGACCCGTATACTTGCGGTTTTGAGCGTAAAACTAGTTGTTCGAATTACTCTTAACATTTGTGTCATTATCTTCGTGATTATGAATCGTCGCAACATTACCAGTTCTCCACCTTCTCACAGGCAACCCCTTGTGATTAATCATAAATATTTAATGTTAATTTCTATGATAGTCGTGGTCTAATCCTAAAATCTGCATGCCCCTTCTAGCTGATGAAGAAACAATTCTTATCTTTGAACTTAACTTTCTAATTTGAGTAAATTCTTTTCCCTTTAAGTGGTTGCACAATATAGTATCAATTAGGGTATTAATCATGATCGGCATCACAAATCCCTTTATATGGTTTGAATCATCCCTTTTCTATCGAATCCATTTAGCCATCCTCTTTTTGATCGACTCCCTCCCATTAGCTAATGTAGTCATGAATGCGTTCCTTAAAATCTTTGTAGGTCGTAACTCTGATGAAAAAGGACTCCCCACTTGCAGTCGTCTAATATCTGTTGATGCACTATGTTATGCGTTTACCATATGAGATGTTTTGGCAACGTCCTTGTAACCAATATTTAACGAATGGGAAACCCTATCAATGGGGTGTTAGAAATGCGGCATTGTGGTAGTGGAGACACTGAATTGTTTATTGTCACATCACACAAACCCCTAACTTCATTTGGCGCTTCATTCATTACTTGGTCACCAAAAATGGCATCTAGTTAGTCGGATTGAAAATTGCATTTATGTTTACCTATATAAGCTTTTTCCAAATTCGTGACATTAATCTCTACTTCTGTCAAATGAACATGGTCATGTTCAATTGTAATTGATATTTGAGTGACCTAATGGAAATATAGATACTTTATAACCTATAAAAGCAGTTCCAATTTCTAAGGTCATTTGGTAGACAATGGTAAATAAGTGGGAGATTCAACCATATAGCATAAGGTGTGGTACCATGTTAAATAAAGTTAGAGTGCATGTCGAAGTCTTCTTCCTTACACTTTCCCATCTGGCATCATGTAATGTGGGATGTGAGCAATTATAATTTACCTCTCATGTTTGTGAGTGTGTAATGAATGTGTTATATTGGTGCGTAATTAAACAATCCCATAATGTAATTTAAGAAGCAATGCCTTTTGACACTCAACATGATTTAACAAACCATCCTAAGAATTACCTTTAGTTTTCCAAATTCGCCTTTTGGAAGCATATCTGCTTCCACAATTTCTCAAATAGAAGCAGCTTCCTAAGCCGTAATCCTTATAAGGGTCCCTAAAATAGAGTCTGGCCTACATAAAAGATCTACACGTAAACATGATTAGTACCTACACAGAATGACTAGTAATATATATGTCATGACTATTATAATGATCATAGTTGCGTTAAATTTATCATACCATTAAAATGGAAAAACATCCTCTAATTGATGTTGTTTGGTTACTTGATTATAGATCTTCATTAACTTTCGTATGCTTCGATATAAATGATTGAGCACGAGTTGTCCCCATGCAACATTATCACATTGGTTAACATCAATAACACAAGCTAACAGATTAGTGGGTATTCCCAATTTATCATCCAAGTACAAGAAAATCTCAGTGAGGTATAAAAAAATGTCACCTAAATTCATACTCGATCTGAGATTCTCACATCCTGCTTTCAATTGAAGTGATTTTTATATATTTTCTCTCTCCATATAATCATTCTATAAGGTTTCTATCTGGAATATGTTTCCTTGTATGCAAACTTTACCTTGCTTGTTACGTATACCCAATATCCATATTACACTATCAATATTTAAGATCTTCTTTAGGTTATTCCTAATCATTAGAGTTGCATGATGAGGATCAAATTACGTTGCTAACTAGTAACAGACATTAATAATAAGTTCAAATCTTTACATATGCACCAACTTTCTAAATCCCATATGCCAAACTTGCGTCAGTTGTTCTACTGTTAGTGAGTAGATTAAGTCAAAAGCCTTCTCTAGGGAGAACTTAACTTCAAAGGTTGACATGTTTTGTAGTAGAAGTTAAAAGTAGGCCACATAAATCATAGGGAATACATTAGGGGAAAGGGACTCCATTCTAGGTAGACTAGGCTAATGTTGCTATTTTCAAGAATGAAAATTGGATGGATAATCTCTAATGGGAGACAAAAATTGATCATCAACAAGGGGTAATTGAACTAATCTACTCATTCATAAGCTGATATGCTATTTCCCCGACACTTCTGTTACTACATTCTTGTGGATCAGGGGCCCTAAATTTCTCTTAAACATATACCTATCCAGATGTTTCAGATGATACAACCCTTGGTTAAAAAGCAATGACATGTATTGACTTAGACGTGTTTAAATAAATAAAGTTCAAGGAATGTATTGTAAAAGGGATTGTGTACGAAGCATTATGGGTACATACAATACCCTATAATGAAATAAGTTCTTAAAAATATGTTATTATTTTAAAATTAAAAAGTTGATGACTTTTACCAAAGACTTGGCGGTCACTTCTTATAAAAGTTCTTCGTTCCCAAAGTTTTTTCCTAACAATTGAATGACTCGATGTCTTAATTAAGCACCACTAACGAGTGACTATGGATAGCAATATAAAAGGACCCTTTTAGTATGGTTATGGTTAGACTAGTGAACTAGCCAGCGATGTGTATCTAAACCTTTTTACATTTTATTTGAGAACGTGAAGTGTATATGAATCTATGGATAATTTCAAAACACCCAGCTTTGTATCCTTATAATCTACATAAGCTTTATAATTTGAAAATGGAGTCTGTCATTAGTTCAACTGTTATTCACTTTCCCTATTTAAGAATTGATGTGATTGCAGATTTGTCTCCCATGGTTACAACAACTGCTCCCCACGTGGATGTGTGCAACTTGGCATCTTTATGTTAGAGTGTAATACACAGAAGGGTTTCTATGTTCTGTTATTGACTTCTTTCCATGGTATTGAGTGTAAGTTGCAATGGTGTCCTTATTTGCAAGTCAACAAGACATCTGTAGTTAGCCAAATGGTCTTTGCTATTGTGGGCTTGAAGCTAAGTTGACAACCTCTTGTTCAAAAAGCAATCTAAAAAGGAGATCCTACGAATGTCCAAAATTTTATGTAATCTAAAACCAATGCTATCTACTACACTGCATGAAATAAGATTTTATTATCATATCACATATGTAATGTTATGTTCTACATTTATTTTCAGTTGGAAAGAAGCTACAAATACTTCCAGTGGTTGGACGATGATTTTATGGCAAGGAGCATTGAAGTCATAAATGAATTGAGACAGAGGGTTCGGGCCTTATAGAATGGGTATCTAACACACGAAGCAACTAAAGCGTATATAAGGAATCTTGCGCAGACAAATGAAAGAGTTAGTCTATGATATCAACTGTTGGTGTCCTAAATCTTGGTTGGATTCCTACTGGGTATTGGTATTCATGATAAGTTGTTCTAATATGGTTTCACTTAGTTCATCGCCTTTTTGTTGTACCATGTCATGTTTTATGGCAAGTTTGCAATTGCGTGTTGCTTTTTTTTTTTATACTTATATCGTTATTTCATGTATTGTGTTTATTCATACACAAGTTGTAACATAAAGTGAACAAAACATGTTTTGGCACCTCTTAGTATGTAATATCTAGTAAGTTCTTAGTCTGAGAACTAGCTGTATTGCTGAACAATTGTCATGTTTTGGTTATCCCTTCTCACTCATGTGGTCAAATCAATACGTTCTAAGAAGAAATTATTGAATATCAATCTCATCGATCTCATAAGTATCATACCAAATCCTATCAATTAAATCTCTTTTTGAAGAAATACAAGACATCTAAGTCATAAAAATAAAGAGATTTATTCATTGATAAGAAAAAAAAAATGCGAACGATGATTATCGTTGTCATGTTTTTGGTTATCCTTTATATTCATTCAAGGTTAACATTTGAAAGGGATAATAGATATTGATTCTTTCGACATCACTTCGCCAAAAAAAATATGACATTCCCATTTTACAAACTTTAGCTAAGGAAAGTTTGAAATAATTGATGGCCATTCCTCCAAGTTGAGAAGAAAATTCATAATATATATGTGCATAAAGGAATCATGTGAATTCAGTTCTTAACTATAAAGAACTACTAAATCTAGGGATCTAACATGTAAACCACCACTTAAATTATATTAAGTGAACTTAGTCACTTAAATTTGTCCCTATTGGCCATACATACGGTATGGTCCTGTAGCAACATTCTCACACAAGAAGTTGTAACACTAGCAATGTTCCAATCCCATGTTGTATTATGGCTTACCGTTGTCCTCCTTTTGAATCATAACACATAGATTTCCTTAATTGTTACAAGTGACAATGCAGCACTTATTGCATTCGTGGGCAATAGTAACTCTGTGAGATGGATGTTGTTGTATTCGAGTAAAAGCCCATATAATGTCCAGTTTGTGAGTCGTAGTTTCCTAGATTGTAACCATTGGTAAGAAAAACATTCACACACGAAGATTTGGAATTTCAGATGACAACCAATGGAACCAAGTACGTGTTTCGATCGTCATATGTGATGTTTATGAATGTGCTTTACATAGATCTAACCCAAAGTTCAACGTGCAAATGGTTTTATGGCAAGGGGTTAGAATGAACCAAATAATCTCGTCAAGGTTTAATCATTGAACATTACCAAACAAAGAATGCCTACATTAGTCATTGTGATTGAACTGTATTATTGATTGGTACCATTAGGTCGTCAACGTAGCCGTTAAAATAGTAGGGATATTGTCGGCCATACTAGCAGGAATACAACGATCTTCACTAGTGCCAATGGATTATAAACAACTTCTAAATGATCTTTGCATTACCTGGTGAATGCAAACAGTCTATCAAACCAAGAACTTGTCATTATGGCCTAATCTCATTGACTTAATCGAATAAACATGCATCTATAGTCTGATGGTATCATCTTTTTCAAGTACCAATGGTTTTCCATTTTAATGTGAAACATACTTCAAGTTCGAAAATAACATGAAATGGTGTAGTCGTCTTTAATGGATGTATTCATTCAATATGGTAAATCATTGTAGAACATATTCTAAGATAGCTAATAACAAGGGAATCATGATGCAACCTCCATTTCATTGACGTGTAACATAACATATGATGCCCTATATGCATCGATTACAATAACTTAGTTAGACACCAATTTATAGTGACATAAGCTGACATCCTCCTCAAAATCCTACTCCCTTCCACTGATCCAGTTTGAACATCTTAGACATATACATTATAACATAACATATACGTTATTATTAAGGCATCAAAATGGTCAACTATTTCCCTAATACGACAAATAATCAATCCTAAACACTGAAACCTATAAATAGATGTGAAACATACTACAAGAACTCAAACATTAGTTTCACATAGCATTAGATGATGGTCTTCAAGTCCCTATTTTGTTGTGCTTCAGTACTAGGTGACGTGTTACGTGTACTCGTTCACCACAACACGAGTCCTTTTGTGTAAAGATGAAACCTGTTCATCTTTATCGCCGTCACTTATGATGATAACATCATTGGGTTTTACACTTTCACCTTGAACTTTATCTTTTACCGGATATTCTGTACTCAGGGTTAGAGATGACATGAATGTAGCATTTTCATACATTCGTCCTTAATGCATGACCTGTTCACATATAAAAAATTTATGGCTTTTATCAAAATCGAAGTACATGTAACTAATGACCTTTAACAAGAGGTAATTATCACTTACGTTTAGTCGGGAGGGGTCGAAGTACATGTAACTAATGACCTTTAACAAGAGATAATTATCACTTACGTTTAGTCGGGAGGGGCCGAAGTACATGTAACTAATGACCTTTAACAAGAGGTAATTATCACTTATGTTTAGTCGGGAGGGGTAGTTACACCAGTACTTTAGGAACTCATTTTTTAAGCGTTGGTCAAAGTTTATCTGCTTCTCCATTTAGAGCTCATGAGCTTGATTGAATATGTGTCATTTGATGTTAGGTTCTTTTAATCTAGCATAATCATTCAATTTGAAATGGGTTAGACATTTCAAAAATTAAAGTGATATCGCCTAAAAGAAGATGCAATTCCGATGTTGTATTCATGCAAGATTAAAAACCTAGATAGAGAATAACATTATGTTTAGAAGAAACAGACGTCGACTTAAGTATGGTTTTTTAGGCCTTTAGCACTTTCATTACCATATAAAAAATCAAGTGTAGATGTTCCTCTTTATATAAGGGAGATAACCACTTATAGACAAATTTACATTTTCAATAATGTATTATTTGGGTATTAAAATGACAATACTACAAAGCATTTATTTTCTGAAATGACTGGCCAACAAATGGATACAACGTTCAAGTATCTTTCGTACCTTTTGTTTTTCATAACAACATATATTTATGGCAGAAACCCTACACAACAATACTATGACTCGTAGATGAAGGCCTACCAAGTTTGGACAACACAAATCTCAATAGGACGATTGTAAAATACTTGAGCTTCAACCACTTGTGTTCAATAGTGCTTTAAACTCGAAGACGACAATTTATATGTAAGAATTCATTGTTTAAACCAGATGCATAACTGGACCTTAGCTTTGAGTGATGTCATCTCGTGAGCTACCAATCCAATCGACTTTTGAGTGCACACCTTATATAAGGGCAACTTATAGTACTTGGGAAGCGATATTTAAAGCATACAAGAACTATGGTCAGGGTCAAAGATTTGTCATTGCAATTCACAGGAGAGAAAAAGATATCAATGGACAGTATACTAATGGGCGATTTGTTAGTCGCAAGGGATGACAACAGAAATCTAAAAGGTTTAATGTTTTGAAACCCATAAATTCTGGCCGAATTAGTTGTCAGGCGGGAATAGGATGTCGATCAGTCAACAATAGTTGGGTTATAGTGAATTTTTTTAATCAGCATAACCATCTTTTACAACAAATGACATTCTCTTCGTGCCACAATACCGTGAGTTAACTTCTGCCATTCGTAGGCCATTAGAGTTTAATGATAGATGTAGATTAAGATCATATACCACCAACATACGCTCAGCTGTTTCTGCATTTGGCAGTTATGAAAACATTCCTTACCTAAAAAAAAAGACAATTAAAACTAGTTAGATATAATTAAACATCATAGGATAGTGGGTAGAGATGCTGAATCTATTTATAGAATGTAGATTAAAAGTTCAAGATCATTGATTTTTCTACTACATTGATTGTGATGACGAAGAGTTGCATAATATTTTCTAAATAGATTCTATGAGTAAGGCTGCGTAAGAGGAGTTTAGTAATATGGTTATATTCAACGTAACATATTCGGTGAACAAGTATGATTTGCCTTTTGCACCATTTGTATGTGTTAACCATCATATCTAGTCAATTTTGTTTGGTTATGGACTCATAGGAGACGAAACAACCGACAGTTTTGTTTGGCTATTTTGATCGTGGATGACTTGCATAGGTAGAATTGAACCACAGGCACTTATAATAGACGAATGTATGAACATCAAAAATACTATCAAGACTATGTTTTCAAATGCCAAACATAAATTGTACCTGTGGTATATAATAAAAAAGTTCCTTGACAAATTTGTTGGTAATAAGGCATACAAAACTCGAAAGCCATTCTTTATGTTAGTGGTATTAGACTGCAAAAGTGTCGAAGAGTTTGACCAAAAGTGGGTTGACATGTTGAATGCCTTCAAACTAACAAATAATATGTGGTTAAATTCACTGTTTAATAGATGTCAGAATTTATGTCTACAACTTAGAGGAGTGAAGGTATAAATGATTTTTTTTACAGTTACATTCTTTCTAGAACTAATCTGACACAATTTTTTCAATAATATAAGAAGGTAATTAAAAAGAAAATTAAAAAAAACTAAAGCAGATTATTTGTCTTCAGTTAACAACGTTTCTCTGGTCACAAGGTTTGACATTGAAAAGGTCTTCTAACGTTTTAATTACTAGTATAGACTAACGGTATACAAGATCAGCCAATGGTCAGTAAGGGCTGGTTAAAAAACTCGTCGGCCTATATCAGATTAGCTCGTACTCAGTATGGGCTAGTTAAAAGCTATATCAAGCTAGTATTTCTGCCTATATCGATAAAACTAGCTCGTACCAATTGGTTTTGAGCCGATTTTTTGGCTCAAAATCGGCCATTATTGTACTTTTTTGAAACTTCAAAGCAAAGTTTTTTTTTTCTAAACTTCGAGGATCGATTGATCGATAGTAATAAAACTCCATACTTGCAAGTTATAATTAACATTTGACATTATTTAACTTTTTTTTTGTTTTAATCAATAAAAATTTTAGTTAGTTGTTAATGTTAATATAGATGTAAATTTATTTTTATTATTGGTAATAATTAAATTTTGAATAGAATGTAGAGATAAATTAATTAGATAAATAATTATATTCCAATAAAATCAATTAAGCTCTATAAATGAATATAGCAAAGAATAATAAGGAGCACACCAAAAAAAGGAAACAAAAGAAAAGTACACCAAATAAAGAAAAACACCCCAAAGCACTAAAGACTACTACTATAGTTGGGTTGCCTCACAACAACTGCTTCTTTAAGGTCTTTTAACTGGACTTTAAAGTTAGGGAATCTTCAAACTAAACTTAAGTGCAGAATCCAACATTTTCACATTATGTTCTTTGAAATGAAAAAAGGCCAAATTTGGAAGAGGTCCTAAAACATTAACTTGATTTTTCAAATTAGGGACTTGAAGCTTCATGGAACACCATTCATGACTTTGAAAATTTCATGGTAAATAGTCATGAATTACCATATCTGGTTTAGAATCAAAAGCATCAACACCAATAAAATCAATAAATTCAATTACTTTTTCAGATTCAAACTCATCATGTTTAAAAAATTCATCATCATTTACAAATTCAAGAAACTTAACATCATGGTCTTCAACATGAATATCATCCTTAACATCAATGAAATCAATAGAAGCAGAATCCATGTGATCATTAAACAAGTATGCATAAGCACTCTCATTACTTTCACTTTCACTTTCATAAATAACAGTTTTACTTTATTTTGCATCATAGTCTTTATAATCCACAAAATTCACAACATGATGGTTAAAAGTTATGGAAAAATCATCATCCTCACTATCCATAGCACACACTTCTAACTCAGTTTTCTCATATTAAATAAATGGAGTTGGATTATTAGGAATGATTGTTGCCATCAATAATTCTCTCAAGTTCGGATAAGAATGTTCCAACTCTTTGACTATTGCTTGATTTTTAACTAGATGCTTATCTAATTGAGATACACTATAGAATAGTTAACTCAATTTCTGAAACAACTGAATAGAGCGTCTAGACTGAGCATCCAACATCTATGGATATGGAACTCTTGGTTGTTCAAATTGGACAAATGAATCATCAACTATCCTAGGTGGACTATTATCATTTTTAATTTCTTTACTTTCCATCACTTTCTTTTCATTCTTTCTTCACTTATACCCTCCATTTCATTGCTATTAGATATAGTGATAGCTATAACATGTTCCTTAAAAGCAGGTTCAGGCATAGACGGTACAGGTCTAGGTAACCTCTCATCTAAGAGATGTGCAATTTGACCTCCTTAAGTCTTTAAATTCTTAATTGAATCATCAGGAATTTGCATCCTAGACTCATTTCTTTGGATATATTTCATCACTATCTCTTCAAGATAGGACGTTGCTTGGTCAATTGGCTTATAAGGGGCTTTTAAGGAAGGGTAAGAGTCCATTCCTTGCATAGGAGAAACATAATAGTCTAATGAAGGTTCAAGAGCATAACAATGTCTTACTTTACAATCTATGGATGCATGAAAGGAACAAACACAATAATCACAAGCTATAAGACCATGGAATGCACTACTACCAAATTGAGCTTGTAGACCTTCCAACTTCTTACTAAGGCCAACTATTTGATCTTGTAAAGATTTGACATCATGGATGGCTTAAGCTCTAAATAGTTGCCTATGATAAGGCTCAGAATTGTATTGAAAGCTATTAGATGCCATGTCATCTATCAACTTATAAGCTTCACTTGGGGTTTTCTCATTAAATTCCCACCAGCAGCAACATCTATAAGACTACGAGTCAATGATGTGAGCCCTAGATAAAATATATGCACTTGCTCACAAATACTAAAGTTATACATAGGACAAATGGAAAGTAACTCTCTAAATCACTCACAAGACTCATGAAAACTCTCATTCTCATATTGATCAAAAGATGAAATCAAATGTTTCAATTTAGCTAGCATGGTTGGGGGAAAAAATTTTGCTAGAAATCGATGTGCAAGATCATCCCAAGTTGTAAGGAATCAGGCTAGAAAGTGCTAAGCCATGTGCGAGCTTTATCTTTTAATGAAAATAGAAATAGTCTAAATCTAAGAGCATCATTTGAAACAACAGGACTTCTATAGAGGTCATATATGTCTAAAAAATATCTTAAATGATCATTAGGATTATCTAAGGATGAACCACTAAACTTATAAGCCTATGCCAATGAAATTACTACATATGGAATTTCAAAATAATTTGATTCTATCTTAGGCCTAACAATGTTAGACTTAGGACTACTCCTAGTTTGCATAGTTAATTCCAACATGGTTGGTTCTTTATGAGGTTGGGCATCTAAGTGCTCATAATGTTCCATTTCTAAATTAACTTTATTCTTAATAAGCATATATTCAAGGTAAGAACAAGCTTAGAATCAAGCTAAAGGCAATAATAAACAAACTAAAAAAATAAGAAAATAAAAGCAAACAAGCACAACGTCGCCAGGTCCCTCTGGCATCTCCATACAGCCATTTTGAGAGAAGCTTCACCTCTCCTATCGTTGTGTCAAAAACAAAGAAGTTACCTTTAGACGGCGGTGTGATTTGCATGCTGGTGACTATAAAACTGCCAGTGTTCCTTCCTAATCCAGCAGCCAAGATCCGATAGATTCACATGCAAGGAGGGGAACATGAAATCAAACAACAACCATGGATTTGTAACCTATATTTAAACGGATTCAAGGTCAGATTCAAGCAGTCCAGAAGATACAAAAACAATCGCAAATCCAAGAATGAAATTCCATATTCAAAATCAATCAAGGTTTAAACTCTTTAAACATTAATTTTGTTTCCTGAAACAAAATAATAGACATGAGACAGTCTCATGAATATGCAGATTTCTAGAAAAACTTTTTGAACCTTTCAACATGGTTTTCAGAAACAGAAATAGTTTTTGTAGTAAATCAGATTCAAAATCACAAAGCCATATCAATATTGTTTAAAAAACACAGATAATAAACACAAGCTTCATAAGCATATCTCCATAGACGTATCTAATTAAGCATAGTTATTCTCCAGAAATCAAAAACAATAAAAACAATAATTTAGGGCTGTTTGGTATCATTTATGTTTTCTGTTTTCTGTTTTGTTTTCAAAAAATAGAGAAACAGGAGAAAAAAATGTGTTTGCCTGTATTCTGTTTATGTTTTATATTTTCAAAATCAGAGAAATATAAACAGAAATAGATAAACAATAAAATGATGTTTTTTCTGCATTTTGAAAATATATTTTATAAATATTTTTTTTACATTGAATAATGAATACAATCTATTGACTAATAATATATTTTTAAGGTGTATAAGAGTTTTTTGGTCAAATAATTTAAATTTATTTCATATTGGATTATCAATATTATTATTTTTATATAAATCTCAACCAAACACTTTTTTTTTGTTTTTTTATTACAATTATCAACCAAACATGTTTTTGTTTTTCTTCATAAAAAAACATAAACACAAAATTAAAAAATAAAAAATAAAAACGAAAAAATAGAAGTGATACCAAACGGCCCCTTGGTTTTTATGTTTATGTTTGGATTTTAATCTGAACACTTTAGATTAATCTTGCAATAACTTGCAAGTTTCAATTCCAGAATTTTGATAGATTGATAACAATCAAGGGATTTATTCAAGTTAAATATGTTAAAATCCCACTTTGATACCACTATTGGCAAACCTATATTGATCAAATTGATAATGCAACGGAAAAATTTAAAGTTTCCTTTACAATATCTATTTAATAACATTTAACTTGAATAAAAAACAAGAAACTAAAAGGTTTCAAACAAACCTGATTAAAGCTTTTCTGTCAAAGCCGATTTCTTCTCATATCTAAAATTACAGTTGTTCACGCGTCCAGCTTCTAACAGTATCCACAAGTTATTGGAAGATAACTCAAAAATGATTTTGAGAAGAAGCAGAGTCATGCTAGAAACCTTAAGGTTGTTTCTTTATATAGTGAAAATTTTATATTTTCCTAATATTAAAAATTAAATATAAATTATAATTAAAGTATAACTTTAATTATAATTATAATTGAATTAAATACCTTATATTTAATCATAAAATTTCTTAAACTTTACAATAAAGTCCAAATTAATTAAATTTTACTCT
>JAOXYD010074034.1:0-12541 GCA_028565735.1 Pinacopodium congolense
TAAACTCAAAACATTAGTGATTAAGCATGTTTTGTTATCATCAAAACCCAGATTGGAACCTCCCTTGGTTCAACAGGTTGTTTTGCAATTCATCAATTGACCCTAGTCTCGCCTTAGCTATATTACACTATGATTACTACACTTGGCTAATTAAGTGTTGTGTTATTGTTATCATGTTCCTTTAATAATTTCAATTAAAACTTAGGAATGTATAACACTCATCAAGTTTTATTGTCATTACCAAGGACTACTCCATTATTTAGATTTATTAAGCTAGCTTTGTTTCCTTTGTTTTTAGTTTTTGTTTCTTTTAGTTTTCTTAATCTTTAATTTTCTACATTTTAATTTCTATTTATGAGCTACGCATTTCCTTAATCTTTTAATTGTTTTTTCCTATTTTAGGTTAGGTTTCATCTGATTAATCTAGTAGAACTGGATTCGGAGGTATAGAAAACATTTAAGAGTAGTTTAAGAGAGAAGAAATCAAAAGGTAGAATGAAGCTAGAGTACCTAGAACAACAAATGGATAACATGGAGTGAGACTTTGGGCTAATAGTACAACTTACCATTTATGAAGTTTCATATCCATCTTGAGAAGGAACAAAGTTGTGCATACAAAGCAATAAGTAGAAAGTACGAGCTACAAAATCAAACCACAAATAATACATATATTGAGGAACTATATGCAGCTTAATGGACTACTCGATGAAGATCAAAAAACTCACTTTGCCAAATTTTTAGAGATTCATGATACTTTGAAGTTAAATGTAGTTTTTGAAGAGGAAATTGGGATAGGATTATTTTCTCTCATGATGAGGAGTCTAATAAAGTCATGGCTAAAATCAAATCCTCCTTGAACAATGTTGAACTAAGGAGGTTCCACTAATTTTTTTGATGATGACAAAACATTACTATTACTAAGTTTGGGTTTTGAAATGTTCATAAGATAGGTAAATGCTGAAAGTGTAAGATCATATATTTATGGAGCTAAGTTAGAAGAGCTCAAGCATTAGATGATCAAGAGCCTAGATATGAAGGATCAAATGATAAAGCTCAAGTGATGACCAAGCTTGATGATCAAGAGTGAATATCAAGAGAATAAAGACCAAAGTTAGTTAGGCTTAAGAAAGGGTCTTAAGTTGTAAGTCTTCTTAAATCTTAATCAATGCTTTAAAAGGGCTCTCACATTTGCATGAACATTTGCATATAGGCATATAAGAGTTGAATTGTGGTTTTAGTGATTACTTGATTTGATTATGGCTTTGGCATATTAGGAATTGAATTAGAATAGAATTTAGGCTATATGTTGCATAATTAAGTTGAATTATGATGAATTGATTTAATATATGTTCATTGAAGTGTTTAAGTGCATTGAAATATTTTTTAAGTGTTGGTTACGTATGTCTAAATTTGTTTAAGTCAAATTGCTTTGTTAATTTATGATTAATGAATTGATTGAAAAGGTTTTAAAGTTGGTTAAAATGAAAAGTTTTCATAATCAAGGCAATTTTATTTTTTTGAATTGATTGAAATATTTTGATGATTTAAACAGCCTTAAATTATGCTTTAAAACTTGCTTGAAGTGCTGTTTAATGTTAGGAATTTGTTTAGAAATGTTTAGATTTGATTTGAAGTAGTTTTGTGCTTTTTTGGACATAAAATGACAGGCTGTTTATCCTTAAACGATGGGCTCCAAGGGTGCTATTTTACCCTCCTTTGCAAAAGTAATGAACGGTGGGTTGTTCTTCATACAATGACGCTATTGATGAACCTAGAGGGTGTCGTTAAAGGCCCAGACTCTAACAGCTAGTTTCCTCTTTCAGGTTTTTGTTTTTATTCCTCATTCTAAAGGCTATTTCTTATTTCTAATGTCTCCAAACTTCTCCTAACACTACATAAATGATCCTAAACAGTTTTAACAAGTTTAAATGTCCTAAAAACTACATTACAAAGACCAAATCTTCAAACATTCAAAGCCTTCTTTATTTTCTGTACATCTCTCATTCAATCCCTATTTTTGTGTTTTAAAATCAATTTCTTGTGCTGTAAATTTTATGTTTTAGTTTGTTTAGATGTAGATGAAACTTAGAAAGCTTTCAATCGATTTTTTTATTCATTGCTTTGTTAGATTTAAGCTTTCAAAATCTTAACACCAAAACTATCTCTGTTTTGGTTCACTTTGGTTTAATTTCTATGTTCTTCAATTTTGAGCTAGTAAAACCATTTTTATTGATTCAAAATTATCATACACAATTTTCGTAAGATGTCAAGAGTGCATAGGATATTTTACTTCAAAATTTAAGCACTCAAATCGTGTATTCTAGCTCAAAGAAGACAAAAACCTCAAAACTATCAAGTTTTCTCTGCAACCTCTTTATTGATTTGAATTTTGAGTTTTAATCAGTTTATGAGTGTGAAAAAAAAATTTTAATTTCCTCAACGTCTTAAAAGATTGCCAGTATTTTGGTTTCAATTTTTAAGTGATTATAATGTTTGTTTGAGCTTAATTTTTGCAGGTTTCTCAAAATTATCAAGGTTTGACAATCTTGATTTTGAGCTTGATTTTAATCATTCGATTGATATGTTAAAATTATGTTTATTATTGCAATTTATTGTTAAATAATTGATTAAGGTTGAAGTAGGTTTAGTGCGTGTAATTTACATCATTTTGATAATTAAAATCGTGCATCTTTAGGCAGGAACATTAAGATAGCATATATTTTGACAACTTGTGTTCATTTGATTAAATCTGATTGTTTGATGCCATAATAACATTTTTTTTATTAAACTTGATTTTTTATGATATGTGAATGTTTTAGGAGTCTTTCAAAATTGTTTAATTGACTCTAAATATTTCATAATTAATTTTATTGATTGAGTTTTAAAGAAACATCATAGAATGTGTGCTTTGGTGACTTAAATTGGGGGATTAATTTGTGTTCATTGTTGATGGTCATATAGGCTGCTCTTTGCCTTTCAAATAGAGTGCATAGGTTGCTCCACCTAGGATAAAGAAGATTTGTATTGAGTTAATCCTTGAATGTGAATTGGATTGGATTAGGCCTTAATTGTGCTTTGACATTTCATATTGTATTTGTTGCATTTGATCCCTTATCTTGTGTTGATTTTGATCAAGGTTATCATAAGTCATATAAGCTTGGTTTAAAGCTCAAGGGAGCTTAGATTAGGGATTGTCCTTATAAGACAAAAATTATAAACTTTGGTTGTATTAAAAAGGCTCTTCTTTGCCATAAAAAGATTATTGTAAAGATTATTCTTCACCCTCTTTTTGAAATGTAAGATTGATAGGTTACTCTTGACCTAGAACAAGATTGGTATAGGTTCCTCTTGACCTTAAATCAAGATTATTATAAAGGTTCCTTTTGGCCTTGAATCAAGATTGTTGTAAAGGTTCCTCTTGGCCTTTAACCAAGATTTTTGTAAAGGTTACTCTTTGTCCAATAAAATTAAGATTAATAGTTAGTGAATTTCCAACAGGTAGTTCGAGAGAGGATGTATTCTATCTTTGGGGTAGGTGAACCTTTATAAATCTTGGTGTTTTTACTCTTCCCTATCACTTTTATTTTTATGACTTGTGTTTGTTTTATCTTTTCTTAAATTTGTTTAATATTGGCATAAATTTTGGCTTTCCATTTAAGTTGAATTTTGGTTAGAAAATTTATTTAATTTAAAATTGGCCTAAGGTGTTTAAAGTGTTTTATTTCCACAAGAATTTTTAAACACCTAATTCCCCCCCCCCCTTTGGGTGGCATAGGGCTTATAAACAAGTTAGGAGAAAATTTCTTGACTAGGTATTTCCATCCTTCCTAACTAGTTAAGTACATCATGATATTTTTTCTTGGGAATAAAAAAACAACCCTTACATTAGTATATATAATCCTACGTGGTATAATCATCCCAATTTCTCCTAACGAGCTCAAGGTCAACAAGGTCAAAACCATCTGCCTAATTTCTAACTATAAAAACAACCTTACAAGCAACCTATATTGGAAGAGCTACTAGCCAAATATAATGCCTCCATAGATTCTTGTTTTTATAATATCGAAGCATTCATAATTAATCTAGAAAACCAAGTGGGTTGGCTTACTAAGAGTATCTCAAAACAACTACAAGGTGCTCTACCTAGTAATACCAAAATGCTTCCAATGACACAAGTGCATTTGGAATTCTCAAGAGTTAAGTAGGTTATGGAATTGGTAGTTCAAGAAAAAGAGACAAGACAAGAAGCATAGAAGGAGGAATTTGAAGAAAATACAAGTGGGTTATGACATGTGATTAATGACTAAACAAGCATTGGACATTCGAAGGAGCATTCAAGTAAATGCTTTGACTCAATTAAGAAATTAAATGCTAACAGTCCTTTACTTAATTCTCTTTTATGGGAACTGAAGAATGCAAGGATTGTAAGTAAAGTGCTTACTACCATGAAAAAAAAAAAGAGTTCAATGATGATGTTGAGCGAAGAGTGTGCTACTATTATCATGGTTATGTTACTGCATAAAATAAAGGACCCAGGGAGTTTTTCAATCACTTTTACTATTATTAGTCTTAAATTTAGGGATGCATTAGCAAAGTTAGGGGCTAGCATCAATGTGATGTTTGATAAACTATTTCATGAAGTAGGATTAAGAATCGCAAAGCCCACTAGAATGATAATACAATTGTTTAATAGATAAGTTAAATATCTTCAGGGTATTGTAAAGGATGTCTTAGTACAAGTTGATAAATTTATTTTTCCTGTTGATTTTGTGATTCTAGACATAGATAATTAGGATTAGATTCCTTTAATTCTTAGTAGACCTTCTATAGCCACCTTAAAAGCTTTAATTGCTACTTTGGAGAAGAAGTTGACTCTTAGAACTAAAGATGAATCCATTATCTTTTCACATCGTGGGATTACTAAATCATCTTTGCATGGGACAGAACAAATTTTGTCTTTTGATAATGTTATTTACGGCACTCTAGGAGTTTTGAAAGGGGGAACAAATGATTTATCTTTGTAGTTTAAATTCATGGCTAAACTAAGTTATGAACATTAGTGAATGAATGTCAATGTCAACCCTCAATATGAATGAATTAGATTAATGGGGAAGAAATGACATGGAGGAAATGAAGAGCTCAAGAAACAAGAAAAACAAGAAAGCATGGAAGTAAAAGCAGTTAACCACCTGATAGAGAAAAGGTTCATTAAGTAAACGATGTTAAATAAGAGCTTTGTGGGAGGTAACCCACTAATTATTTTCTATATTTTATTTTGCCTTTAATAGACTTCCATTCACCTTTTTTAGCTAGTTTAATTTAGTTTTAGTTTTTACATCTTTTTAAGTGTTTGTTCTTGCTTTTTTTCATATATTTGTGGTTGTTTTTATTTTATTTTTAGGTGTAGTAGGGAACCTGGGAACCCTTTCCACTTTAAAAATAAAAATTCAAAAAGAAACCCATGGAAATGACCTATGCCTATGTCTACTAGTCATGGATGGGTTGTCTTTGATATTTAAACATACCCATCCATACCCCACTCTCCTTTTTATAATCTATCTTTCACCCTTCTTCATATCTTCTCCACCTTTTACCCTATCTACACAAAATCCAGTCCCTAAACCATCAATGTTGCACTCCAACTCACTTACTTACATGATATAAAAAAGGAAATCATCATCTCTTATTTTTTTTGTTCTTTAGTTTTATAGTTTAGGTTAAGGTTTTTCTCATGATGGAGTTTCCTACCCTATTGGTGAATAATTTTACCATTCTTGAATGTTTAAAGTCAATTAAAGCCGTTCTTCTTATGAATAACCTTAATTTCACATTACCCATTGCATTTAGTGTGGATTTGCAATATTTTTCATTTCAAGATAAAGGAATTAAAAATATTAAAAAATTTTCATCATCGAATTTTTTCTTAGCCTTGTTTCAAACTAATTGCCTATATGTTGCATTGTTTTGATATAACTAATTTATCTCAATAAATTAATAAATTCTTATGCAATTCAAATTCAAATTCAAACTAACTTAACGACAGTATATCAATTTCAAGTAATAAAATGTGGAGCACATTTAATAATACATAATATTGAACCTGCAAAAAACATATGTGAATACTAAGGAAATTGGATTACAATTATCTGAGGAACTCAAGATCTTTAATTTAAAAGGGTTAGATTAATTAAAAACACCCAAAAAGCTTCAAAATTTGCAACATCATTCCGAATGATCTAAAAATTACCAAAGGATTAATTTGCTAAGGACTAGACCTAAATGACTTAAGTAAGTTATGAAATGGATTGCAATTTTTAATCTATAAACTTCATTAAATCAAGACAAGGCTAGGCTTAATTCATTTCCTTTTCTCTAACATTATTAGTTTATGGTTTGGTTCACTTATAAATATAAAAAGTAGACTTAAAGTTTAGGAAGTTCTAATCCTAAAAACCGTAATCAAGATTAGTGCTCTCATGATAATCAAGATAGATTTCTCATATCCTTGAATTAAACATGTTGTTTACTAAATTTTTCAATGACTAAATTTGAGATTATTGGATCTTTAACCATCTTAAATCATACTCTAAGTGACCAACTCAAAATAAGCATTAAGATCCTAAATAATCAAAGATTATTATCTAATCATGTGATAAACACTCACTTAAGACATTCAAGAACTTGTCCTTAGCTAAAATTTATTTCAAACATCATAAATGAACAAGAATAATCATATTGAAACAACAGAACCCATGTTCTAGCGTATAAATGAATAAAGGACTGCAAAAGAAGTAATTTAATGTTTAGAAAGAACCAAATGATGATATAAACTGATAGACAGGCTCCCAACATGTGAATTAACTCCTTTAAATCCTCGAAAAAACTTGAAATTATAATCTACAAAGGCTGGAAAATAATAAGAAACAAAAAACCTCAAACTAAGGAAAGAAGAGAAAACTAAATGTTTCATCTGAATTCTCCTCTCAAATCCATCCTAGCTGCTCCAAAATTTATCTCTGAGTCTTCTTATATATGTTAGTTGTAAGTAGGAACAAGTTAGGCAAGTTGTAGCAAGTGGTGGAGTGAAATCCTACTATTTTTCATGTGAAAGATACTACAATGACACTTAAAAGGAAGATAACTGTAGGCTATAAAGGAGTCATTGAAGTCCTCTACATTGGGACTGAAATGGTGCTCTGGATGAGCATAATGGTGGGTGCTGAGGTCACTGTTTTAGGCCTGCAGAATGAAATATTTGATGAATATTCAATCTTTTCTCCACTTTTTGACTTTCATCTGCATTAGACAACATTTATAAAGATAATTAAGGACTCTAACAACAAATTGGAAGCAATGTGACTTAGAATTAGATTAAATTCATTTGAAAATACATTAAAATCAAGGCCTAACAGTTCCCCCACAATTACGATTTGCTTCTCCTTAAGAAAATCATAAAATCATCTATCTTAAAATAGCATATAAGCATATAAAAACTTGCTTAACCTATCACTCCCAATCATTGACACCTTTTCTTAATTATTCAATCATCACGATGTTATATGATTAATCATAAATGTTAATTAACAAATAAATTCATATGACTTCATAGTCTTTCAATCTTCAACCTAACTTACATCCAATGATTTCCATGTATAAAATGGATATGCACAAAGCAAAATGACTCAACTTTTAAGCCAATTCACCCCTTTTTAACCATTAAGCACAAACTGAAGCACATTTGTGAGCCTTTAAGGCTTGATTAGGAGTTCATTCAATATTTTTATACAAAGATGAAAATTTGGTTATGAACATCCCCTGTTACTCAAATAAGTCACCTTACATCAATTAGCTACTAGCTCTACTCATAAACATTAACCAAGTTGTTTGAAGCCAGAGCAGTGAATAAACATTGCTCACATTTCACCATTTAAGCACTTTTTTCATTTTTCCATTGAATTTGATTTTGAATTAAACAAGATAAGTAATGCTAAAAGAAGTCACAAAAAGCTTAAGGGATAAGCCTTTTATTTATGGCAACTCGTAATACTTATCAAATATCCAAAATCTAAAACATGAAATCATCAAAGTTCATTGTTAATAAACATGATTAATTAATAATATAACATCTCAAAACATCAAAATGATAGAATTCAAAAGGAAAAATTTCCATGAAAGGCACTAAAATTCAAAAAAAATTTCAAAAATTATAGATTATCTTTAAAACGATGATAAAGTGATGTCATTTAGGAAAAATAAAGCATAAGTGTGAAATAATGATTCCCTCCCCCGTAATTAAATTAAAAATTGTCCCTAATGTTTTTAAAATAATAAATAAATAAAATTCCAAGGGAAAAAAGATTAGAAAGCACCTGGAAAGAAGATAATATGTGCTTGAAGATCCATTGAAGGTGTATTTGAAAACTTGTGCCATAAGATAACAGAGATTGAATATAATGCCTGCAAAGCCAAGAAAAGAGAATCAAGGCATCAAAAACCAACTAGAAAGTAACCATGCTCCATAAAGTAAATACTAGCAAAGAATAACAAAGAGCATAAAAAGGAAACAAAATAAAAGCACACCAAACATACTAGAACCTAGTACTATAGTTGGGTTACTTCCCACCAAGCGCTTTTTTAAAGTCTATTCGCTAGGCTTTAAAGTTAGGGAATTTTAAACATAAACTTTAACCTAAAATTTGATAGTTTTCTTTCATTCTTAAAATAATAAAAGGCCAAATTTTGAAAGTTGGCTCTAGAACCTAAATGAATCGTGAAAATGTCAACTTTAACCATCATGGACCACCACTTATGACTTTTAAAATTCCATTGTAAAAAGACTTGAATTACCATTTTTGGTCTAAAATCAAAAGCATGAACACCAATGAAATCAATAAACTCAAATCCTTTTTTAGATTCTACCTCATTCTTCTTAACATCATCATAATTTTAAACTTTAAAAACCTTCAAAACCTGGTCTTCCACTTTAGGATCATCCTTAACACCAATGAAATCATCATTATCATCATCCAAGTGATCATGTAACATAGAATCAAAAATAGTTTCACTATTGTCTAAATTATCATCTAACCATTCAATCCCTTGACTTTCAATAACTAGAGAATTTTCCATATAAGTAATAAAATTAACATCAAATCATCATCACTATCTATATCAAAAGCTCCTAAAACATCTTATTCAGATACAACATTGTCATGTTCAATAGATGGAGGCATTGGTTGAATTGTCTTGATTAAAGCCTCTTTCTAATTGGGGTGCAAAGGTTCCAAGTCTACTACAATGGCTTGATTGCTAGCTAGATTCTCTTCTAGTTGAGATTCACTATGACATGGAAAGTACAATTTCTGAAATAACTGGAAAACTTTCCTAAACCGAATATAGTGGCTTAGAAAATGGATCCTATGTTAATAAAATTGGACATCAGGGTTAGAAAATATCCTAGGTCGAGTTGGTCCATTTTCAACTTCCTTTTCTGCTAACATATGCTCCGTCTCTTCCTTTTCATTCTTTCCAACTTCTCCTACATCCTCCATTTCATTGTTATTATGTACAGTGATAGCTATAATAGATGCAAAGGTAGCTTCAGGAATAATAGGTGCTAGTCTGGGTAATTGCTATTATAAGATTTGTGCAATCTGACCTAATTGAGTTTAGAGATTCTTAATTGTATTTTCATGATTTGTAATCTGAAACTCATTGCTTTGGATATATTTCATCAGTGTATCATCCAGATTGGATTTTTCTGGTGGAGGTGGACTAGGAAAGGAATCTATTTGAGGAATGGCATCATGGCGTTGGCAGTTTAGATAAGTGTTGTAGGGAAAATCCTGATAGGTCTCCCTATAATGAGTGTAAGGGTCATTTCTTTGCCTAATATATGTCTAATGATATTGAATAGGATCAAGGGCAAAAGAACATCGTATATGATAGTCTATGTAAGCATAAAGGGAACTACCACAATAATCACACACTTTTTGACTTTGGAATTAACTTCTACCAATTTGAGCTTATAAACTTTCCACTTGCTTACTAATTCCTTCCAATTGAGCATGTAAAGCTAATGTTTCATTAATTGAATTATCTTTAACGGTTTCCTATGATAAGGCTCAGAGCTATATTAAAAGCCATATCATCGGGTATCTTATAAGCTTCACTTAGGATCTTACTCATTAAGGTTTATCAAGCAGCAACATCTATGAGACTACAAGTGGATGGTGTGAGTCTCAAGTAAAAGATATGCATTTTATTGTAAATATGAAAGTTATGCATAGGCAACTCAGCAAGTAACTCTTTAAATTAGTAAGGTCACCTACTTGTACCTCCAAGTTGTGGATGGATAAAGCGTTGTTTTGGGTAATTTGATATAACTTTTCCTCCATTCACTTTTGATTCTCCTCCATCCGCTTTTAAAGCTCTTCCATCCTCTGCCTTTGATTCTCCTCCTGGCTTGCTAGCATATCCATCATCATATCCATCTTATTCTTCAAAGGGCTAAAGCAATCTTGTTAAATCTAGGAGGTCCTTGCGCTCTTGCTTTACCACTTGTATTATTAGGATTCCACGAAAAATATGAGTGGTTTTGCCACCCCGCATTATAATAATTGGAATAAGGGTTGTTACCTCTTGACTACTCAAATCCCCATAACTCCATCAAAAAGCAATCATTTGTGTCATGGTTGTCTTACCCACATAATTCACGTTGAAACTGCACAGGTCTAATAAAAGAGGAAGATGCACCTTATAAGTCTCTTAATTGTTCATTAAGGGCTAAAAGTTGTGCTTGAAGAGTTGTCACTATGTGAAATGAAATCATCACCTCTTGTTCCTTGAATCCTTGCATTACTAAGCTCGTTGGACCATCTCGTGCTCCTTGTGGTCATATTTCTGCAAACATACAAGGAAAATTGTCAAAAACTATTAAATCAAGGTTACCAAAACTAAACAAGATGTTAAACAAACAATCCCCGAAAACGACGTCAAAAATTTGTTGGATTTGTAAAATAAACTAATATTTTGACTATTAAAACTGAAAGTATATGGGTCGTCATTTATAGTTAAGAACGGATATCGATCCCACAAGGATTGAGTTTAGTCACCACTTAACTTAGGTTTTACTTTATTTAAGAAATAAATTCAGGTATTAATAAACTATAAAATAAAATAAAATATAACAAACTAGTAATAACAACCAATTAAGACGAAGTGTAGGAATTTGATAACCAAAGTTTAAGATTAGGAGTTGCTCTATACCTATTTTGCTAGTTAACTAGTCATGATCATGACAGAGGGCTCATGAATAATGATGGTCACCTAATTCCTACAACTTTGAACACCCTTCACTCTTTTGGCAATAACTTCTTCTCAAGACCTTCAATTGACCTGAAATTTGAACTGGAGATTACTAATATCTTGATATTCCTCTCCAACAAATTTTCATGACCATATAACCTCTAAAATTCTCAAATTAAGCCATCAAATCACCTGAAAAATACCCAAATATGAAATCCTGATGCCTACAAAATCAACCAACAATGTGCATCAAACTATCCCTCAAATAAGCTCAAAATCCACCCTTAACACACTAAACAAACTAAAGAAACACTTAAAAACTTCAAAGATCATTCAAAGATGCAAAAAATGAAATAAAACAAATCTAAAACTCATAAAGAAACACTTAAAACACTTAAGAACCACCTACAAACATGATAAGATTGAAATTTATTAAATTTTCATATGTTTTTCAATGTCATTTCAATATTATTTCATTCTTTGAATACTCAATTTGTGTTATTTTGTGTTTAATGACAGGTTTATTGCCTTAGCACAAATTTTAGGTCAAATCATGACAAATTTAAAGCAATTTGAACAAAAGTCAAATTTTATTTTGATTTGAAAAAAAAAGAGAGAAAAGGAAAAAAAAAAGAAAAACCAGCTGTCAAAATGCAGCTTGCTATGCCTTTTAAGCACATCGTTTGCGTTAAATAAAACGGTAAGCACAGGAGCAACAGGACGGCTACAAGAAGGCACATGTGAAAAAAAGAGCAGTGGGGGCTTTTTCGCTGAATTAAGCGGGGATACCTAGAAAACAAGTGGAGAAGTAGAGGGGACAAGCGGTTTGAGCTGGGAGTCATTGCCTTGGAGTTGCTTGCTTCACCAGGAGAAGCATGCTACACTAGGAGATGAGAGAGTCAGCTACATTGAGCTCACCTACACTATTGAGTTTAATTTCACTTAATTCACCTATGGCATTATTCAGTTTAACCCACGTGTAGCTTCCGTTTGCAACATTATTTTCTTTTGTTATGCCATTTATCGTTCGAGTTTTGTTTTATGCTTTGTTTTGCTTTATTCTTTTTGCAATTTCTGATTTGTTTTGTTCTTTAATTAGCTGAACTTTGGGTATTTCTTGGTTAGGTTTAACTTAGTGTTTTAATTTTCTTATCTAATCTTTAAACAATGTTTGCTTTCAAATATCAATGACAATTTTAGATTTATTTTTCGTTAAGTATTAAGTAGTTTAAGG
>JAOXYD010074045.1:0-12541 GCA_028565735.1 Pinacopodium congolense
CAGAATTGAGGTTAAAAAAATCTTTTAAGTTATATAAAATTATATTTAAACCAAACCATTTTAACTAAAAAATTTATCAATTTAAAATAATTATTATTATATTATTTGTACAATAAATATGTTTGTAATATTTTCACATATATGCAAATATCATAGATATTGAATTTGTAAAAAATAAAATATTTGTATGATTTTTTGAATTTTTTAAATTTAAATGTAATATTTTATTAAAAGAACACAATATTTATAATACATATTTTTTAATTATTAACATATTTTTTAATTATTAAAATAATTCATTAATTAGGCTTAATATCATTTAGGTCCTTATAGTTTGGTAAACTATTAATTATGTTCTTATAGTTTGATAAACTATCAAATAGGTCCTTAAAATTTTAAAATTACTTTCACTAATCTAATACCACGTGGTATATCCACGTAGTGCCACGTAGACATTGCTATTAGTTCATATAGGATAGAAATAACAAGGGGACTAACATTGAAAGTAATTTGAAACTTTAGTGACCTATTTAATAATTTTGAAATTATAAGGATCTAATCAATAATTTATCAAACCATAGGGAGGTCTAGATAAATTTAACCTTCTTTATTAGGGTTTAAAGCTTTATCTTTTATTTATTTGTGTTAATTGATTTCATAGTATTTTTTTAGTTGCCTTAAACAAGAGACCAATGCATTTGTGACACTAAAATCCTTACATCTTATGTTGAAATCCTTATCAAAGCTTTGTTTTCAACCTTTGTTTCTTTTATCACAAATTTCACAAAAAAAGATGTTTATGCTTTTGTCATTTCATTTTTTATAGCCATGATTCATATGGATTTGTGTAGCTTTGAGTGTTTGTTTCTCTATCAATTCGGTTTAGACTTCTTTTAACTTGTGAACTGTTAGTAAAGGTCTAATAAGATCTCTGGTTTGTACGACTAAATGTTTGAGAGTCTGTAGGATTGATATTTGTTAAATTCTTTTTAGCTCCATTTTAAATTAACGGGGTAACTTTATTGTAGAGAATCTCTTATGTTTTTTCCATCAGACATAAGACTAGATTTCTAATGCTTCATATAGCAGACATGTCACTACCATTGAAAATGAAAATAAAATGAGTGAAGAATAGACATGTATAGATGAAAAAAACTTGGCTTATCCTCCTTGTAAATAGTTTTTGCATGCTACATTTATTCCATATAGAATGAAAGAAATATTAGGATTCATGGAACATTGAACCAAACTCAAGAAATTTTTCTACCAATTTACCTTATCTTGGAAAAGGAAATTATATCAACCAAGATGGCATTAGACCCCTTATCACCTAGCTTCAAGATGAGACGGAAATTATCACAGTAATGGAGATGTTTATTACAAATCTGTTTAAAATCCTAATTTAGCAATCATTCCATATACTTTGGTAGGCTAATTCTTGTCCCCTCGAGCCTCACGAATTATGAAATATGGAATTGTAATAAACAGATTTGATGTTCTTTAAATTTGACTTAGTTTTGTTCTGTTTTCAACAAGTTTTAGTAGTGTCAAGTTAATTGGTTTCCTCCACTTGTGGAATTTTGTTCAAATGGTATTAATAATAAAGGTATGTGTTAAGTACAATAATACATGGTCAAGTCTCATGATGAAATACATTCGTTCATTCATCATGTTTCATCCGTTGTAGAGTTATAGATATGGATTCATCTGCAACGTCTGGAATAAATATATATTATACTTAAGTTCATTGGCTTTATGGTTTAGCAGCCAAGTTGACCACATCTTAGACTAGGAAAAATCCTAAGAGGAGATTCTTTGGATGTCCTAAATTCGAGGTAAGTTCATATGTAATTTGAAAGGTATAATGGATATTATATTTGTTCTAATAGTTTGTGCATTGTTTACTAGTGGCTGGAGGCAAATTCTTGCGACTTCTTTGAGTAGTATGACAATAAATTTACTCCTACAAGTGTATATATCATCAACAAACTTAGGCAACAAAAGGAGATAATAGACATTTGATGTGGATATAGAGTTTGATGATGAGGATTTGGGTTATGTCTGGACTTGTAGTGGGAATATTGATATATAAGTTATGGGGTTGATTTAAATATATATGTATTAGGTTATATGTGTGTTTTATGTAGGGAGTAATATTAAACAAGTGTATAGACTCTAATCAACTATATTAATGGATTTGAAATTAACATTATACCTCATGCACATTATAAGTATTTACATATATTAGTATGTACACTGTTAGATGGTTTGATATGTCATACAGAAGAAAATTTTCACGATATAGAATAAAAAAGGGCCCTAAACTAGGGAGTTGCATAATAAAAAAAGCAATTAAGAGAAAGAAAAATGATTCTTTTTATTCATAATGAAGCTATTAAAATGATTTTTGAAGAGTGAATGAATTACAATTTTCACCTAATATCTAATAACATTTGTTATGAAATGAAAACAAGAAGGAGTTTAAAAGACCAAATCAAAAGTCAAGTCCTAACCTTCAGAGCATCACGAGCTCTACTTTATATGTAAATAATATTTCTCTGAACTTTAGGGCTTGTTTGGTATAGCTTAGGTTTTTAGTTTTTGTTTTTAACACAAAAATCGAAAAAGTTAACACACTAATACAGCACAGAAATCGAGGGTAAAACACAAAAATCAATATAAATATATTAAAACTACAACTAAAAATCACAATCCACAACAATACCAAACGACCCCTTAGTTAGTTTGCGTAAAATAAAGTGGACAAAGGACTAACGAATATTAATTTATTCAGAGCTCAAAGCCTTGTTAATAGTTTTAAAACTTTTAAGGATATCAATAATAATTGTGTATATCATAGAGACTCTTAATAAATTCAGCCCTGATAATATCAAATATAATTCAAGTAAAGACGTACCTTTCCTTATCTTCACGGAAAATTTTCACTATTAACTATAAAATGTTTTTATCTACATACACATACGTGATCTAAGTTTTACTTGATAATAATGTTTGTCATTTTAGCAGTGAATTATATAATAATCTTCAAAAACCTTTTGATGATTTTTTAGTGAACTTTCTTAATAGAACCCTTCCTCTGGTTGCTATGGAAGCTTTAGGCAAATAATTATTTGGACTTCTGAAGGTTTATGCTTGGATTTGTAAACAATTCTCGAATGTTTCTTAAATACAACACTTTAATGATAAAATTAGTGTAGACTAAAGGTAAATTTTGCTTGAAAACAAAAGCAAGATCATATTTAAGTGCAACGAAATAAATTTAAAATTTTTTAACATGATCATATTTAATTTGAAACATAAAAAAAAATAGTAAGATTACACTAACTTTATTATCATTTTCAGGAGAACATTTTCTTTTTGAAAATTTGTCAACCACTTAAACGTTCAAACGTTTGACCTTTAAGGTATTCACTGATCCATTTCAAAGAAAACTCAAATCTAATTTAAGAGGAAAAATGTAAAGTGCTAATTTTATTTTTTTTCTAATTTTTCTTTTTATATGAAAAAACATATTTTTTATATCCTTAAATTTTATCAATATTAAAATTAAAGTCAAACTTTAGTTATAATTACGAATTAGCCCTAATTAGATCAAATATCGTATATTGATCTTAAAAGTTTTTAAAACTTCTCAATTAAGTACAACTTAATTAAAAATTTACTTTCTCTTTTATAAATCTTTTATATGTGATTTATTAGATTCCTAATATATTTGCAATGATTATAAATTATAATTTTAATTCATAATTAGATTTTATCTTTAATTTTTAATTAAATAATTTATAATCATAGATTATAATTGATATCTAACAACATGTAATGACCACCTAAATATTATGGATGTTAAAGTAGTTTGACTTAACATGTCCATGCATGGTTATGATGTATAATTTAACCCTTTTATCATCAAATGTTCCAATTGGAATTAGAATATAGAGTTAGTATCTACTCTAAACAATTCAATTATGTTCATTATTACTAATTAGTAAATGATTTATAATTGATATTTGAAAATCAAAATTTTCAAATTTCAATTTACTCTGTCTAGAGATTCCTAAATTATTACTAATCAAGAATTGTGGAAATTATTCATAATTACTTTAGGATAACAAATCCTTTATTAATTAACTCAACTATCTACATATAGTTCATTCTATATCTAATAACTACTGAATTAAACTACTCTAAAAATAGAACATAAGTAGCATCAAAACATAGTAATTCCTACATGAGATAACTTTGGTAATTTCAAATCTAAGGATAAATTATACAACCATTATAATAGGATAATCCACATATACACAAATAATATTCCATTTGAAATTCTCATAATTAGTTCAGTTCAGTGAATTTATTCTCTAATAAGCATCCTCATATTAATTTAAGTGTCTCCACACTTTAATCTATGAGATTAATTAATTTTTTCATAAGAAATAAACTAAACGCGTGATAGTCTAACAGTTTCATCAATATCCCATTTTGATGAAACTATAAATAGGAACATTTTTTTAATAATACAAAATGTAATTCAAATCTCATAATTATAACATCATTATAATTTCTAATTGTACAATAATTATTTTAAGGATTTTATTTTTTATGATTAATAATTAAAATAATTAACAAATACACAAAGATAAAGAAAGAATTTTTATTCATTAAATTAATAATATCATATAAACCCATTACAACCAACAAATTTGCTGCAAGTGCATAAATCAATAATCTCTCACTTGTACTAAAGTCAATCATCTATGTATCTAATACCATAGCCATCTATATGTCTATCATGCCTCTTTTGCAATAATGGCTTAGTTATAGGATCTGTAAGATTCTTTTCAGTAGGAACTCGCTTTATCAAAATGCCCTTTCGTTTTACTATTTCTTGAATCAAGTGAAACATTTTAAGTATATGTTTTGATCGTTGATGAGACTCGGCTCATTCGCCTGGGCAATGACACCATTATTATTACAGTACAATAGTATCAGATCAACAATATTAGGAACTACTCCAAGTTCAGTGATGAACTTCTTTATCTAAACTACTTCATTCGCTGCCTAAAAAACTGCAATACACTTAGTCTTAATTATTGAATTTGCAATAGTTAGTTATTTGGAACTCTTTTAACTAACCGCATCACTACAAAGAGTAAAAATGTATCCTGACTGAAACCTACTATCATCATAATCAGACTGAAAATTGGCATCTGAATATCCCTGAACTCTTAGATCGACTCCTCTATAGACCAAGAAAATATCTTTGGTTCTTTTTAAGTACTTTCAGATATTTTTCACAGTCGTCCATTGACCTGCACCGAGATTAGTTTAATATATGATGTTATGCTCAAAGAATAAGTAATATCTGGCCCCATACATACCATCGCATATATAATTGATCTAATTATGAAAACATGTGGAACAAAATCCATTCTATTTCTCTCTTCTTGTGTCTTAGGACACATACTCTTGGAGAAATAAATTCCATGCTATGTAAGTAAGAATCCTCTCTTAAAATTCTTCATGTTAAACCTCTTTAATACTTTATTTATATACGTCGATTAGGACAAACCAAACAACTTATTTGATCTATCTGTATAGATCTCTATACCCATTATATATGTTGTTTCTCCTATATTCTTCATATAGAAGTTCTTAGATAACCATATCTTAACAAACTGAAGCATTGGAATGTCATTTCCAATAAACAATATGTTATCTACATAAAGTAATAAGAAAAAGGCTGAACTCCCACTTACCTTTTTGTAAACACAAGGTTCATCAATATTTTTTATGAAATTAAATTCTTTGATTATCTCATCAAAACATGTGTTCCAACTTGGTGACGCTTACTTTAGTCCATAATAAACCTTTGCAACTTGTATACCCGATCTGAAAATTCATCGGATTCAAGACTCTCAGGTTATGTCATAAACGCATCCTCCAGTAAATTTTCGTTAAGAAATGCTATTTTGACATCCATTTGCCAAATTTCATAATAATAGTATGCTATCATAGCCAAAATAATCATTATGGACTTAAGCATTGCTACTAATGAAAAAAGTTTCATCAAAATCAATTCCTTATTTTTATCTGTAACCTTTTGTTACCAGCCTTACTTTGTACGTATGTACATTTCCATCTATGCCAGTCTTTCTCTTAAAAATCCACTTACACTCAATAGGTACAATACCTTCAAGTGCATTTACTAAAGTCCATACTTAGTTAGTATATATGGATTCCATTTCGAATTTCATAATTTCTTGCCATTTTAAAAAATCAATATCAGACATTACTTTCTTAAAATTCCTGGGCTCATCATCCATGAGCAAAACATTATCACTTCCTTTTTCAATATATAGATCTAATCTAATAGGAGGAGGACGCACTCTACTAAAGTGTCGTGAACTAAGTTTTTCTTAAACCATTAGTTGTACATCTGATATATCAACTTACGGTTCTTGCTCCATTTGAATATGTGTTTGTGGTTCTAGAATTTCTCTAAATTCTATCTTACTCCCACAACTTTCCTTGAGAATAAATTCTCTTTTTAAAAATGTAGCATGTTTTAAGATAAACACCTTTTACTTAAAAAGATGATAAAATTGATATCCAAAACTCTCTTTTGGATACCCTACATACTTGCATTTATTTAATTTTGCTTTAAACGTATCAAACATTGCACGCTTTAAATAAGCATCATATCCCTAAATCTTTGCGTGTGACAACTTTGGTCTATTACCAATCCATATATTACACGAAGTATTGTCAATAGATTTTGGCGGAACTCTATTTAAAAGGTAAGCAACAGTTTCAAGAGCATATCCCCAAAATGAAATCGAAAGAACTGCATAACTTATTATGGAACGTACAATATCTAATAAAGTACAGTTTCTCCTTTAAGAAATCTCATTATGCTATAAAGTTCTAGGAGGAGTCCATTATGAGAAAATCTCAAAAAAATTTTAAGTAACCTAGAGACTCGTATTCCAAGTACTCGCCACCTCGATCAGACCTAAGTGTCTTAATACTCTTACTAGTTTGTTTCTCTATCTCAAGCCTAAATTCTTTGAACTTTTCAAATGCTTTAAACTTACATTTCATTAAATACACATAGTCATATCTTGAACAATTATATGTGAATGTAATGAAATAGAATATCCACCTATAACTTGAGTAGACATAGGACCACATACATTTGAGTGTATAAGCTCTAATAACTCATTGACACGTTGTCCCTTTCCATTAAAGGGTAGCTTGGTCATCTTTCCTAACAAACAAGATTCATAAGTTTCATATGATGGGATAATAGTTATACAGGTGAGCAACCTTTTCAAATTTTTTCAGTTGATTGAGTAACCTTTAAAAATTTTCAATTGAATTGCTAACCTTTAAACAAATTTTCACTTAAGGTAAAAACGTTAACTTCATTATGTCCATGCTGATGTGGTAAATGAACTTTGTCACATCCGTGTTAACGTAACAAAAATGCAATGTTAGCATTCACGTGTACACGTCTCAACTAAAAATTTTTCATTTCAGTGAGCAAACTTTTTAAAAATTTTCAATTAAGTAAGGAACCTTTTAAAATTTATTCGATTCAAGTCAAAATTAATTTTTTCTTATAAAATAACAAGTGATTAATATACCAATATTTTGTTAGGAAGTATTATATAATGACTTTTAAATGTAGTTATAAATATATAACTTATTCTTTTAAAAGATTGAAGACTATTTTATTGAAAAATATTTTGCAATTAAATATTTTTAATATTTTTAATAATAAATAACTATTGAATTATATTGAAGTTATTTAATTATATTTTAAAATTAAAAATATTTTCAGAAATATTTTACAATTTAATATGTTAATTTATAAAATATTTATGAATAATTTCAATTTAAATTATATTTTATTTATAAGTAATTGTTGAATTATATATTTAAATAATTAAAAATTATTCTTTTGAAATATAATTGAAAATATAAATTAAAATGTATTTCAAATAAAATATAAAATTCAACAATAAGACTAGACCATTATTTTATAATTTGACATAATTCAAAAAATATTTTAAAATTTAAAATTTAAAATTTGTGAAAATATTATATTTATCATAACAATTATTTAAAATTTCTCAGTTTTATCAATCAAAATCTCAATATTTAATTATATATCATAAGTTGGACATAGTTAAAAAAATAAATTTAATTGCAACTATATTTAATACAAAAAAAATGTATCTTGTAAAAATTATATATTGTTTTTTTTAAATTTTATATGCTTAAATTGAGTTGAAAATATTCAATTATAAAATATTTTTAAATAATTAAAATTATTCCCTTAAAAATATAATTTTTACAATATCAATTGTAAAATTATTTCTAATTAAAAATATAATTAAAAACTATCCTATTTTAGTACCTAAATTTTCAATCTTTTGAAGGAATAAATTTTACATTTGTTAATTAAGTTTAGAATTTGTTATATAATACTTCTTAATAAAATATTGGTGTATTAATCTCTTGTTATTTTTATAAGGAAAAAATTAATTTTGACCTGAAATAAATAACATTTAAAAGCTTATTTACTTAATTGCAATTTTTAAAAGATTACTCACTCAATTGAAAATTTTTTAAAAGATTGATCAATGAATTAAAAAATTTTAAAGGTTAGGGCATGTACGCGTGGATGTTAATGTGACATTTTTTTCACGTAGATACTAATGTAGCAAAATCCACTTGCCATGTCACACATGGACATAACGGAGTTAATGTTTTTACCTTAAGTGAAAACTTGTCTGAAGGTTGTCACTCAATTGAAAATGTTTAAAATTCTTCACTCAACCGAGAAAATTCCGAAAAGGTTGCTCACCTGTATAACTATTATCCATTCATATGATTCATAATCAAAAGGATCAAATATCCTTCCTTATGTAACTTTATAATTCTTGTTTCATTAACACGACCTAACCTATAATACCATAAATATAGTTACTTAGTTTCTTTTTTTTACTGTTTATGTTTAATATTGGCCTTTTAAAATCTAATTTATATAAATCATTTGTAAGTAAGCTAGATCCATAATACACATTATCTTTATAAAAAGAACAAATATTATGTTTAATAATAAAGACAAATCCATTCATGTCTAAACATAGAATAGAAATAATTTTTCTTGTAAGAACATGAACATAATAACAATTATTGACTCCAAGTACAAGGCCAAAAGGTAAAGTTAAACTACAAGTTCCTATAGCTAATGCAACAACTCTTGCTCCATTGTTAACTCGTAAATCCACTTCGCCTTTTCTTAACAATCTACTGTCCGTCATTACCTGCACATTATTACAAATGTGAGATCCACATTCAATATTTAATACTAAAGACTGAAAAATGGAAATAGAAAGATTGATTTCAATCATAAAATACCTGAAGACGAGGCTCCATTGAGCTTATTTTCTTTTAAGCTAACAAGATAAGCTTTGCAGTTCCTCTTCCAATGTCCTTCAATCCTACAATGGAAATAGATGCCTTTGTCTTTATTCTTCTTGACATCGCTTGATGGATTTGTTACTTTACCATAAGCCTTTTGTTGTTTGTTCTTCTTCAAAGTCTTACTCTTATTCTTAGAAGAGGAAGAAGAGCCAACAAAAAGAACAAAACTGAATTCCTTCTGAAGGTATCGTTTAGCAGTCTTGAGCAAGTTGAACAATTTAACCAAAGATACTTCCTTTTGATTCATGTGGAAGTTCATTATGAATTGACAAAAGCTCGGAGTAAGAGACTGGAGCAATAAATCAATGCACATCTCACAGTTCATAACATACCCCATTTGAGCTAATTTTTCAATATAGACAATCATATTTAGCACATGAATCTCTACCGAAGATCCAAGTGCTATCCTACATTAAAATAAAGCTCTAACAGTCTCAAACCTCTCTATCAGATTTTGTGCATCAAACAACTCTTAAAGGTGCTTAAACATAGCTTTAGCATTCATGTTTTCATGCTGCCTTTAAAGCTTGGGAGACATGCTAGTTAACATCACACATATAATTTGTTCATTATCATCCATATGATATTGATAAGTCTCCCAATCATCATCAACAGCATTTTCCACAGGCTTAGGTGAAAGATCAGTCTCAAGAATGTACTATTTCTTTTCTTGCATAAGAACAATTTTTAAGTTACGTAACCAGTCTGAAAAGTTTGGTAGCCAATTTATTTTTATCTATGATGCTTCTCAAGGAAAAATTCGTACTCATTTTTAAACAATCGAAATGTGAAAGAGCGAGAATTAGTTTACGTCAAAAACCAAATAAATAAGGACTTTAAAACTAGTTAGTTACTCCCACTATTTTAAATAAACTAATAGCACTCACTATTAATTCAAAAAATTATCTCATAATTTTCTAGTGGGCTAGAATTTTATTTTAATTTAATTAATCTTGAATTTTCTCAATAAATTTAGTAAATTAAAATTAGGTAGATAAACATTTTATCAAATATATCTTATATATGACTCCTAACTTTGCCTCTAAATTAAAATGATTATGAGTTTACTCATCTAAATCAAATAAATTTAGCTAAGTAAAATCTATCAATAAAAGATTAAACATATTCAGGTTAAAGCGATGTGGAGTTTACTTAACAAGATTAAAAATAAACAGAATTATAATTTAATCTTATAACAATGGACGACATTATTCATGTTATAAACATATACTTAATATTTTAATGAGGGATTTAAAATTTTATAGGTCTCATTCTAATTAATATAATAAGATTATATTAATTTATCTAACATAAAAATTAATTTAACAAAATTTAAAATATTTTTAATTTAATTTAACAAATTATAATAATAAAGGGAAGAAGCACGCACCAGACCACTTTCTTCCCCATCTTCACTTAGTTATTTTTTTGTTTCCTTTTCTTCATTTTTCTTTTGGATTTTCTCCAATTGCTATTGTGCCACCATCTCTTAAGCTCCCTCGTCGACCATCCATCTTAATGGGAATGAAAAATAATTTTTTTTCAAATAGATCTAAAAGATATGTAGAGAGAGAGAGAGCATCTCCATAGGCGATGAATTCTAAACTCCGACAGCAATATTCGGGCCATTAACACCCATTCACAAAGGGTTTAATCAAGGAACAAAATCATCCATCACTAAAACAAAACCCATTCATCTTCATGATTTCATAAGCAATTAATGAACAATAATAAATAAATAAGCTCCCATTAATGTTGAAATAAATGAAATTCTTTACTAGAAGAAGTTTACCACATTCTTGCATAAAGCATTTCCGATTCATAAACCATTATCAAATCCTTTAATTAAAGCATACGTTATGCATTTAAAACCATAAAATCAACAGATGCAAATGTAGAGGCAACAGTAATGAACTGAACTCTTTAGCTTTTTAGGAAACAACACACAAGTGAAAGTAGGAACGCAACAAAGATCAAAACAAAATTAATTTCCAGAAACCACATGAACAGTATTCAACATTTCCAGAAAACAATATAAAATTGTGCATCAATTTCCAGAAATTGATGCACATAAGCAAAGGCAGCAGGTAACAAAGATATAAAACACGTCCTCCATATCCAGAAACACTTTCGGATGAACCAGAACAAAATGTCCAAAAATTAAAACATTCAATCTTCATGTCCAAAACATAAACGCAGGCACTCCAGAATATTTATAAAATGTAAAGGCAATAAAATGAAGGAACATATATATATATATATATATAGAACACTTCTGCAACACGTGGAAATTCCATAATCAAATAGAGCATAAACGAGGACTTTCTAGAACAATTCTACAAATTAAAATAACAAATTGCGGGTAGCAAATTTCCATAAACTCAAAACATAATATGTCACATATGCATATTTTTCAAAAACAACATACGAACAACTATAAACCATGCAACTCTTGCATGTATCATATCAAGAATTAGAATCAGGCCTAAGATTCAAAGTAAACTCATTAAAGTATGCTCTGATTTAGTGGTTTCTTATTGAATCTTTAGGCAAAAAATTATTTGGACTTTCAAAGGTTTATGCTTAGATTTGTAAACAATTCTCGAATGTTTCTTAAATATAACACTTGAATGATAAAATTAGTGTAGACTAAAGGTAAATTTTGTTGAATCAGGTCGGGTTTGGGTCATTTCGAGTTAACACCAATTCGGGTTCAGGTCGGGTTCAGGTTAGGTCGATTCGGGTTCGAGTCATTTCGGGTTAACACCAATTCGGGTTTAGGTCAGGTTAATTTAGGTTCGGGTCAATTTCAGGTCGGGTAAAATTCGGATTGGGTCAAATTCAGGTCGGGTTGACCCATCGGGTTAACGCGAGTTGACCCGTTGGGTTATATGAAGTTTCATATATGTATGAATAAAAAAATTTGTTTGTCATTTCTCAAACTCTAGATTCTAAATAAGAATATGTTTAATTAATTTTTTGAAATAATTATTCGTAATACTTTTCATAATTAAAAAATAAGAAT